>JADLZL010003781.1:0-97947 GCA_015844335.1 Chrysopogon serrulatus | reverse complement strand
TCTTACAAAGCACTAAACAAACCGGTTAGTATAACAAAAGCGAAGCAAAGAGTTGCGCTAGCCTAGTGGGGTTTGCAAGCTAACCTAGACAATTCTAGCAAACCTAATACACTAGGCACACTAAGAATAGGATCCTTAGCAACACAACTAGGCTACACAACCTAATACACTACTTTGCACAAATGTAATCGCAAGGAAGGAAACCGAAGCGTGCAAACCGTGCCTTCGGGAAGATGGCCAATCACCGTCTTGTCTATACAATGAAACCCGAAGAGATGATCCAATAGAAAATCCAAGTTGATCTCGAAGGATCAAGCCACACAAGAATACCGAGGGACACAAGATTTTTATCCCGAGGTTCACGTGCTTGCCGGCACGCTACTCCCCGTTGTGTCGACCACACACTGGGTAGTTCGGTGGCTAATTGGCATCACAAGCCAAGCCCTCACCGGGCACCACAAGAACTCACACAAAGTGAGGGTAACTCAATGACACGAGATTCCACTAAGGATTCCTTTCGCGATCTCCCGCGGGGTGGGATCAACACCCCTCACAAATCACCTCCGGAGTGGCCAAGAACAATCTTCAACCTTGCTCAACTCCGGCTTGCTGCTCCAACCGTCTAGGTGACGGCAATCACCAAGAGTAATAAGCTCAATCGCAGCAAGAACGCTCACTAGTGCCTCTAGATGCTCAATCACAAGGCAAATGCACTAGAAGCTCTCCCAATCACTCTCTAGATCAATCAAGATGAGTGCAAAGTGAGGGAGGAGGTTTGCTTAGCTCTAGGGGATGTCAAGTATGTCAAAGTGCCAAGAGAGACTCCCTAGAGCCGGCCAATTCACTTATATAGGCGCCCACCAAAGCACCCAACCGTTACACTCAAGGCGGGTACATGCTGGCGACCGACCGGGCGCCGAATGATGGTTTGGCCGGGCGCGTCGGTCAGTCCGTCGATCGCACATAAATGCCCACGTGTACTAGCCGTTTGAATTTTACCGTTCGCCCCTCGTCAGCGATCAACTTCGCCAGCGATCGGCATCGGCCGGACGCGTCACTGTGCCCGCCACGGACGCCCGGCCGCGATGGAGTCCGGTCGTTACCCGAAGAGCTCCAAAACGTGAAAATCTTGACCGGACCGTCCGGTCCATGGTGACCGGGCCGCGCCGACCGTCCGTTCGCTGAACCCCTTCTCCAGAAGCGGACGTCGGCGTACGTCGGCCCGACCGAACTTCGGCACCGGGCGGCGTCGGTCGCGCGGCGTCCGGTCACACCCACGAAAAAACAGCGGACGCCGGCAACGACGGGACGCGTCCGGTCCCTTACGTGGGCAGCGTCCCGTCACCTCCCGAGTGACTTCACCGTCCGAAAACCTCCGAGGAGTCCCGCCTCGCGAGCTCGGGGGAGGGTTCCACACCCAAACACCATCACCTCTTGCCCTCATGTGCCAACACAAAAGTGTCTCTTCACTTGTGCACGTGTGTTAGCATTTTCAATAGATTTTGCAAGAGTTAGCAAGCACACTAGGTCCCTAATGCATATGCAAAGTCATTGCTCACCCAGTGGCACTTAGATAACCGATATTGCGCGACATCGCCCCTCTTAATAGTACGGTTATCAATCCTAAACCCGGCCATCAACTTCTCTACACGCCTATGGCCGGCAAAATGGAAATGCCCTAACATATACCTGTGCCTCTAGCATTCCATCTTGCTCATCATCTTCCTTCATCTTCAAGTGTGGTACTTGATCACTTGCGGTCTTCACGACACCTTGATCACCACTCCACCACTTGGCTTGGACCTTCCCTTTCTCTAATGCTACACACTTAGCAATAGGGTTAGTCCTAGGTTTCATCAATTAGCCAAAACCAAACTAGGGCTTTCAATCTCCCCCTTTTTGGTAATTGATGACAACCTCTATAAAGATAGGAATTAAATACAATTTTGGCTTTACACCACTTGTCCAAGCAATTTGAGCTTGTGAAAAGAAAATTGGACAAGTCATGTAAAACACATTTGGTAGCTATGGCTCCCCCTACATGTGTGCTAAGAGTTAAGCTTTGCACACATGATGGATAAATAGGTTTTGGGAGAGTCACTTTTACCAAATTGATGCTAAGGTGTATAGAATGGACCTTTGAAGCGTGATACCATCGGAGTGCACATCATGAACCATCCTTAGCACCAAATCTAGCTAGAAGCATCAAAAAGCTAGAAACCACGTGAGATCAACATTAAAAATATGGTTTCTAGATACCACTTGAACCCATACCATTCTAATTCTAGCTAGAGCCTATGCATGCTAGTAATCAATACATCGATCAAGTTTTATACTAGCAAGCATCACACAAGCAAGAGAGATACCACTTAAAACATGATTACACCGATCTAAGTGCAATGCAAGCAACCATATGAATATGCACAATCAAATGCAAACACATCATGTTCATGAGCTTGCTCCCCCTACTTGTGTGCTTCAAAATTTTTATCCCTTTCCATTCTTCAATCTTCATCTTCTCTTGATATCTTGGTAATCTCTCCCCTTTGTCATCAATGACCATAAGGGTATATGATTATGCTTGGTGTAGACTTGAAATCATGGAGGGAGCTCAAAGTAGAAAGATGATTACTTAAGGTTGAGGATCACTTGTTTCCATAAACTTCCTTCTTTTGTGGTTCAAACTAGTAAACTTGCATAAGTAATCTAGTTCGGTTTGAACCAATGACAAGCTTCTTCACACATTTTTCAATGGTTATCTTGTCAATGTTGAACTAAATCCTTTCTTGCTCATTTAACTAGATTAAACACTAGGTTCACATTCTCATGAACAAGTCATATTTAGCCACTAGATCATACATGACATAGAAGCAATAGTGGCACAATATGTACTTTAAAAATCACTTTGTTTTCACGAATGAGCCTAATTGAACAAGAGATATTATGTCTATATGTTCTTCTACGCAAGTCCTTAGCAAGAATGAATGCATCATGCCAACCAATTTCACCATTGCTTTAGTCGAAGGAGAGGCATGTCATATAGTTGGGGTGCATTCATTTCATGTTGGAGAAGTCAAGAATGTTCAATTCATTTCTCAAGGTGCAAAATCTCTTTTCATCAAGTGGCTTGGTAAAGATATCGGCAAGTTGATCATCGGTGCCAACACTCTCAATAGAAATGTCTCCCTTTGCTTGGTGATCTCTAATAAAGTGATGCCTTATGTCAATATGCTTTGTCCTTGAATGTTGAACCGGATTAGTGGTGATCTTCACGGCACTTTCATTGTCACATAGCAATGGCACTTGTCCAAATTTGATTCCAAAATCCTTCAATGTGGCCTTCATCCATAGCAATTGAGCACAACAACTCCCGCACTAATGTATTCGGCTTCGGTAGAGAGTGCAACACTATTTTGTTTCTTGGATGACCATGAGACAAGTGACCTTCCTAGTAATTGGCATGTTCCACTAGTGCTCTTTCTATCCACCTTGCATCCCGCATAGTCGAGTCCGAATACCCAATCAACTCAAAGTTTGACCCCTTGGGATACCACAATCCAACATTTGGTGTGTGCTTGAGATATCTTAATATCCTCTTGGTTGCCTTCAAATGACTTTCTCTTGGTGAAGCTTGAAATCTTGCACACATGCACACACTAAACATGACATCCGGCCTAGAAGCGGTCACATAGAGTAGGCTTCCAATCATTGACCGATACAACTTTTGAACTACCATATTGCCACTTGTATCCAAGTCAAGATGACCATTTGTTCCCATTGGAGTTCCAATTGACTTGGCTTCTTCCATTCCAAACTTCTTCAACATATCCTTGATATACTTGCTTTGACTCACAAATGTGCCTTTCTTCAACTGCTTGATTTGTAGACCAAGGAAATAGCTAAGCTCCCCAATCATAGACATCTCAAACTCTTTTTGCCATCATTTGTCCAAACTCTTCACAAAAGTCTTGGTTGGTTGATCCAAATATGATATCATCCACATAGATTTGCAACACAAACAAGTCATTTCCAATCTTTTTGGTGAAGAGAGTGTTATCAACCTTCCCCATCTTAAACCCTTTAGAGAGCAAGAAATCTCTCAATCTTTCATACCATGCCCTTGGAGCTTGCTTCAAACCATAGAGAGCCTTCTTCAACTTGTAGACATGGTTGGGCTTCTTGATATCTTCAAATCCCGGGGTTGCTCAACATACACTAGTTCATTGATGAATCCATTCAAGAAAGCACTTTTCACATCCATTTGATATAACTTGATGTTGTGTGCACAAGCATAGGCTAATAGGATTCTAATTGCCTCTAATCTTGCAACCGGTGCATAGGTTTCTCCAAAGTCAAGACCTTCAACTTGAGTGTATCCTTGTGCTACCAATCTTGCTTTGTTTCTCACAACTATGCCATCTTGATCTTGCTTGTTCCGGAATACCCACTTGGTGCCAATGACATTGTAGTTCTTTGGACGCTCAACTAGTTCCCAAACTTGATTTCTTTCAAAGTTGTTGAGCTCTTCGTGCATTGCATTGACCCAATCACAATCCATCAAGGCTTCATCTATCTTCTTTGGTTCAATGGATGAGACAAATGAATAGTGTTCACAAAATGATGCCAATCTTGATCTTGTTTGTACACCACTTCTAATGTCACCAACCACTTGATCTAGAGGATGATCCCTTGCAATATGAGTTGGTTGGAGAACATGAGGTTGGGCACTTGAATTCGGTTGATCACTTGGTTGAGATGATGTACTAGTCACTTAATGTTGCAACTGAGAACCACTAGCTTAACATATATCTTGAGACCCACTAGCTTGCACATTTTGAGGTATAATTACTTGATCTTTGTCATCTTCAACATCCACCATTTGGGTTGGCCTAATATCCCCAACATCCATTTCCTTCATGGCTTGTATTAATTGAGTTCCTCTCACATCATCAAGATTCTCCTCTTCATCTTGTGAGCCTTTGGTTTCATCAAATTCCACATCATGCACTTCCTCAATTATGCCATGAGTGAGATTCCAAACTCTATATGCTTTGCTTGTGGTGGAGTAACCGAGTAGGAATCCTTCATCACACTTCTTCTCAAACTTGCTCAATCGAGTGCCCTTCTTGAGAATGTAGCATTTGCATCCAAACACTCTAAAGTATGCAATGTTGGGCTTTCTTCCATTCAACAACTCATATGGTGTCTTCTCTAGTAGCCTATGACAATAAAGCCTATTTGAACAATAGTTGGCGGTATTGATTGCTTCGCCCAAAAAGAATGATCCACATTGTATTCACTCAACATTGATCTTGCCATGTCAATCAAGGTTCTATTCTTCCTTTCAACTAGCCCATTTGATTGAGGAGTGTACTTGGCCGAGAATTGATGCTTGATTCCAAAGTCATCACATAGCTCTTCAATTCTTGTGTTCTTGAACTCACTACCATTGTCACTTCTCACTTTCTTGATTGAGGTTTCAAACTCATTTTGGCTTCTCTTGACAAATGTCTTGAATGTATCAAATACTTCACTTTTATCGGCAAGGAAGAATACCCAAGTGTATCTTGTGAAGTCATTCACTATCACAAATCCATATTTGTTTCCACCAATGCTCTCATACTTGGTAGGGCCAAATAGATCCATGTGCAACAACTCAAATGCCTTGCTTGTGCTCATCATGCTCTTGTTAGGATGAGTGTTGCCAACTTGTTTGCCCATTTGACATGAACTACATAGCTTGTCTTTCTCAAACACAACATCCTTCAACCCTCTAACTAGATCATGCTTGATTAGCCGGTTGAGTTGCTTCATGCCAACATGTCCTAGCCCTCTATGCCATAGCCAACCCATGCTTGATTTGGTGATCAAACATGTTGTCAATTGAGCTTCACTAGTATTGAAATCTACAAGATAGAGATTCTCATATCTAAAGCCTTTGAATATCAAGTTGCTTCCATCAACACTCACAATCTCAACATCATCAACACCAAATATACATTTGAATCCAAGATCACACAATTGAGCCACGGACAAGAGATTGAAGTTGAGAGATTCCACTAGCAACACATTGGAGATGGACATATCATTTGTAATTGCAATCTTTCCCAAGCCTTTGACCTTGCCTTTGCCATTGTCACCAAAAGTAATACTATCTACACCATTGCCACTTGATGAGATTGATTTGAACATTCTAGAATCCCCGGTCATATGTTGAGTGCACCCACTATCAAGCACCCAATGCCTTCCTCCGGCTTTATAATTGACCTACAAAAGCAAATCAATTCTTCTTAGGTACCCAAACTTGCTTGGGTCCTCCAAGGTTAGTCACTAAGCTTTTGGGCACCCAAATTGCCTTCTTCTTTGGGCCAACAATGGGAGCACCAATGAACTTAGCCTTCACACCATTAGTACCCTTGGTAAGCAAATAACAAGAATCATAGCAAATAGAGGATATGTTAGCATTCTTCTTGTTCTTGCAATATTGCTCTACATGCCCCACTTGCTTGCAACTAGAGCAAAATCGACCATTGCTCTTCACAAAACTAGTCTTATGAGGAACAAAGGCCGCCTTGCCATTCTTGGGGGTATAGCCCAATCCCTCTTTGTTAAGGGAGAATCTTTGGCTACCCAAGCACTTTAGCAAGCGGGCATCTCCACCGTAGGCCTTGTCTAGGGCATGAGTGAGCTCATTCACCTCTCTCTTGAGAGTCTCATTCTCCACCATGAGCGAGGCATCACAAGTGAAACTATCACTAATAGTAGATGTGGCATTGCTTGAGCTACAAGAGGGGTTAGTGGGACCAACAACAATAGGAGTATAGAATGCTTCATCTAGAATATCACAAGTTACTCCTACGTTGCAAGTGTCTACGACATCCTCAATCTTAGCTTGATCAAGGAGGGAGGAGTGAGCCTTTCCAAGCTTGGTGTGAGCTTTCTCAAGCTTCTCATGGGCTTCCATTAGCCTCTCATGAGTAGCATTTAGTTCATCAAAGGATTGCTCAAGAGCTTTTTTGCTCTTGCGCAACTCTTTGCACTCCTTCCTCTTTTCCTCAATATAAGAGTGAGCATCTCGTAGCATGCTAATGAGGTCCTCCTTTGAGTACTCCTCATCATCACTCTCACTATCGCTCTCATCATCGGATTGTACCTTGGATGGCTTAGCCATTAAGCATGTCGATGGAGCATTAAAGAGTGAAGGCTTGTTGGAGATGGCAAGACTAGCAAGTGCCTTCCTCCTTGACTTCTTGTCATCTTCACTCTCATCATCACTATCACTTGAAGCATCACTATCCCATGTTACACAATAAGATTGCCCCTTCTTCTTCTTCTTGAGCTCAAGCTTCTTCTCCTTCTTTTCCTTCTTGTCCTTCTTGTCCTTCTTGTTTTTCTTCTTCTTGGCATCTTCATCACTATCATCATCACTTGAGAGAGGACAATCGGCAATGAAGTGATCTTTGC
Organism: Chrysopogon serrulatus; assembly: GCA_015844335.1. Lineage (NCBI taxonomy): Eukaryota > Viridiplantae > Streptophyta > Magnoliopsida > Poales > Poaceae > Chrysopogon > Chrysopogon serrulatus. Next base: position 90,483 of record JADLZL010003781.1, on the reverse strand, counting down.
TCTTGCACCGAAAAGCATCTCTTGGTCTTGATTGCATCTCTTCTCTTTCTAGCTCCATAGCCCTTCTTCTTCATGAATTTGCCGAACTTGCGCACAAGAAGAGCCATTGCTTCATCATCTACTTCACTTGAGCTTGTGCTAGCTTCATCACTTGATTCTTGCTTCTTCTTGCCTTTTGATGATGTAGCCTTGAATGCAACCACTTCCTTGTCTTTCTTCTTTTCTTTGTCTTTCTTTTCATCCTTTTGAGAGCCCCCTTCCCGTTCCACACGGTAAGTGTCATGTGTGACCACCTCACCTAGTACTTGGTTAGGGGTCTTAGTGTCCAATCCTTCTCTCACCAACATTGTGACCAAGAATTCAAATCTTGATGGCAAGCTTCTAAGGAATTTGTGAGAGAAATCCGCATTCTCCACCTTCTCACCCAAACTCTTCAAGTCATTTACAATAACTTGCAAGCGATGATACATCTCCGGCACACTCTCATCATCTTGCATCTTGAAACTTGAGAGCTTGTCTTTGAGGATGTAAAGCTTGGCACTCTTCACGGCTTGTGTGCCCTCATAGGTCTCCTCCAACCTAGTCCACACATCATGAGCCCTCTCCAAATCCTTGATTTGCTCAAACACTTTTGACTCCAAGGCTTCATAGAATGTGTTGATTGCAATGTCATTGAATTGGAGCTTTTCTTCTTCTCTTGGAGTTGGGTCGGTTGGATCAATCACGGCAAAGTCTTTGTCCACAACCTCCCAAACCTTTCTATTCAATGATTTCAAGTAGGCACACATCTTCCGCTTCCAATGATCATAACCGGTACCATCAAAGTGCGGTGGCTTCCCCACATGGTTGATATGGTTGACTTGAGCCATTTTAACACCGAAGGATGTTAAGCCTTAATCAACGGTGACCTCGGCTCCGATACCACTTGAAAGGTCCTAAATGGCTAGAGGGGGGGTGAATAGCCTATAAAAATTCTTACAAAGCACTAAACAAACCGGTTAGTATAACAAAAGGCGAAGCAAGAGTTGCGCTAGCCTAGTGGGGTTTGCAAGCTAACCTAGACAATTCTAGCAAACCTAATACACTAGGCACACTAAGAATAGGATCCTTAGCAACACAACTAGGCTACACAACCTAATACACTACTTTGCACAAATGTAATCGCAAGGAAGGAAACCGAGCGTGCAAACCGTGCCTTCGGGAAGATGGCCAATCACCGTCTTGTCTATACAATGAAACCCGAAGAGATGATCCAATAGAGAAATCCAAGTTGATCTCGAAGGATCAAGCCACACAAGAATACCGAGGGACACAAGATTTTTATCCCGAGGTTCACGTGCTTGCCGGCACGCTACTCCCCGTTGTGTCGACCACACACTGGGTAGTTCGGTGGCTAATTGGCATCACAAGCCAAGCCCTCACCGGGCACCACAAGAACTCACACAAAGTGAGGGTAACTCAATGACACGAGATTCCACTAAGGATTCCTTTCGCGATCTCCCGCGGGGGTGGGATCAACACCCCTCACAAATCACCTCCGGAGTGGCCAAGAACAATCTTCAACCTTGCTCAACTCGGCTTGCTTGCTCCAACCGCCTAGGTGACGGCAATCACCAAGAGTAATAAGCTCAATCGCAGCAAGAACGCTCACTAGTGCCTCTAGATGCTCAATCACAAGGCAAATGCACTAGAAGCTCTCCCAATCACTCTCTAGATCAATCAAGATGAGTGCAAAGTGAGGGAGGAGGTTTGCTTAGCTCTAGGGGATGTCAAGTATGTCAAAGTGCCAAGAGAGACTCCCTAGAGCCGGCCAATTCACTTATATAGGCGCCCACCAAAGCACCCAACCGTTACACTCAAGCCGGTCTGTGCACAAGACCGACCGACGCCCGAGATGGCTTTGACCGGGACGCGTCCCGTCCAAATATCGATCGCACATAAATGCCCACGTGTACTAGCCGTTTGAATTTTACCGCTCGCGCCCTACGTCACGATCAACTTCGCGCGGTCGGCATCGGCCGGACGCGTCCCGTGCCAGCACGGATGCCAAAGACAAAGGAGTCCTGTCGTTACCCCAGAGCTCCAAAACGTGAAAATCTTGACCCGGACCCGTCCGGTCCATGGTGACCGGACGCGCCGACCGTCCGTTCGCTGAACCCCCTTCTCCAAAGCCGACGTCGCAGACGTCGGCGCTGACCGAACTTCGGCACCGGAGCGTCCGGTCGTCGTCGGTCACACCTGAAAAACAGCGGACGCCCGGTAGATCGGCCGGGCGCGTCCGGTCCCTACGTGGACAGCGTCCGGTCACCTCGAGTGACTTCACTTCGTCCGAAAACCTCCCTCCGCCTCGCGAGCTCGGGGGAGGGTTCCACACCCAAACACCATCACCTCTTGCCCTCATGTGCCAACACAAAAGTGTCTCTTCACTTGTGCACGTGTGTTAGCATTTTCAATAGATTTTGCAAGAGTTAGCAAGCACACTAGGTCCCTAATGCATATGCAAAGTCATTGCTCACCCAAGTGGCACTTAGATAACCGATATTGCGCGACATCGCCCCTCTTAATAGTACGGTTATCAATCCTAAACCCGGCCATCAACTTCTCTACACGCCTATGGCCGGCAAAATGGAAATGCCCTAACATATACCTGTGCCTCTAGCATTCCATCTTGCTCATCATCTTCCTTCATCTTCAAGTGTGGTACTTGATCACTTGCGGTCTTCACGACACCTTGATCACCACTCCACCACTTGGCTTGGACCTTCCCTTTCTCTAATGCTACACACTTAGCAATAGGGTTAGTCCTAGGTTTCATCAATTAGCCAAAACCAAACTAGGGCTTTCAAAAGTCAACAACCAAACCAGTGCGCCCTTCCTCGACTACAACCACCACGACAGTGGTTGCTTGTATTGAGCTAGACTCGGAGCTTCAAACCAAGCTTTGACTCCCAACTTCATATGAGCGTGAACTCTAGACCATCTTTGCCATCATTGTAGCCTAGGCGGTAATCGGATTAACATCACCATTCGTGACCTGACCGGTATGTCTATCACTTGCAGGGGCACTTCTCCTATAGCTTGGCTTACTTTAGCAGTCACCCTATATGCTAGACAGTTGCAGCTCCATCTTCCTCAAGTGATGGCAACAATAATGTTAGTAGTGCTATACTCATCGATATCTCAGAAGTGCTAGTTCAGCTTCAGGAGGCCTACTCTCATGCTACAACAAGAAGCTATCACTTGGAGGACTAGTGACGATGTCATTGGCAATGATGACGGTTACTACATACTAATAACATCACCACTACTCCAAGGTTTGCTCAAATTCATTGGTGTTACAGCTCTGCATATCCTTGTAATCAGTCCCTATACAATGATGGCTTCACCAACAACTCTGGCACTTCCCTCGAGTAATCTACTAATGGAAGAGCGACCTTCTCTTGCTACGTCAAGTGACATGGCATGAAAGGGAATGAATATAGGCGACTACCTCTACTTCATCTTCCACTACGTCAGCAACTGCCAGCACCACATCAAATTCGTGCCACTTTGTACAAGGAATGATATCATCCTCGTCAACCCCATCTATAGATGTATATAACTTGCCATTTTGAAGCCACCTTACTGAGAGGAACGCTTCCCAACAACGACATCAACGATTGTCTCCTATTTTGGCACGAAGACGCATCGAGCAGATAATAACTTCTCTCACACGCAAGCTAATTAAGAGAGGGGGCCCAAGGCTCATTTGGCCAAGGTGCCATCATTGTAGATTAGATTAGATTGGTGCAGACTACTTGCAAACTAGGTCCCCTAGAACTATAAATATAAAGGGATTTGTATCTATTCGATCTTAAGCAAAAGTTAGGGCTAAACTCATATCTCTTCACTCTCTCTCCCTGCCGCCGCCTCTCTCCTCTGTGCCGCAACCACCCCCTTGTTATCATGCCCGAGCTCAGCAGCAGCAATCGTCGCCGCCGTAGACCCTTGGCTGCTGGCCACCGCCCCTGCTGGCTACGAGGCAACCCCTTGTGCCATTGTCGCCCTGCCCTAGCGTGCAGCCGCCACCATCGTCATTCCCCATGCCGTCTTCATCGCCACAATCTCTGTCGTCACCTCCGCCACAAACGTCGTCGTCATTCACGCCGACATCCATGTTCCTTACTAATCTGCCGCCGTTCCCGATCAGAATCGCTACGATCTGCACGCGGAACTCTAATTTTCTCTCATAAAATTCCTGAGGGGATTAGGAAAGTTCCACAACCTATAATTTAATTAAATAAAATATCCATTCCCACGTTAAACCCAACAGCTAGCACCAACCCGAATTCGCGAGCTCGGAGCTCGATCCAAATTAATTGGAATAATGTTTTTGTTGGAAGAAAGAAACAAAAGAAAATACGGGCGATAGAGAGCTGCGGTTGACCACAACAGCACTGGCCAAACAAAAGGGAAGTTAAAGATAGTCTCGTGTCAAGTCGCGAAGTCAACCTTGACTTTGGGGCTAGAGTCATACTTCATACTAATTTGGGTGCTTTCCGGCGGTGAGGTCAACCAAACTGTGCTGTGAAGTGGCCAATGCAAGTGGGCATGAGGCCATGATGATCAGCAACGAACGAACGATCGATCGATCGAGCACGCGGTGGCTGACTGGCGATGGGCTCGGTGGGCAGCGAGTTGGCATCAGCGGCAAGCACTCACCGCACTGAGCTAGCAATGCAAATGCACAGCATATAACGCGGCCACAGGCACACATACCCCCACACGTGTGACACGAGAGAGGCATGCAGTAGGAGTGCGCACTGCCGCGCTCAGTGATCAAGCACTTTGTTAGTTATGGACTGGTCTTGGTCGAATTACGAGCAGGAGCTAGCACTACTGATCGAAGGAGAGTGAGAGGCGCTAAAGCAACGAGCCATGATATTACAGGCCAGACAGCTAGTGGATGTGCTTCATGTAATGTAGCTGGTGAGCTGTCATCAGTCACTAAGCAGAGACGACCTACCTAGCTAGCTGACCGCAGTAGCGATAGATCATCAGATCCAAAGGTAGGCGAAAAGGAAAGGCGTGTTGATGGAACTTGTTATGACAGAATAAACACAAGACCAGGGAGAGAGGAGAGAGAGAGAGAGAGAGAGAGAGACAAATTGCATGCCCTGTCTTGTGCAATAGCAGCAGCACGATGCAAACGGACGACGCTAGCTGTTGAATGAGAATGACTCACTGTGTCAAGATATAATTTAGATATATACTCTCTTCGAACCGTTTTCTAAGGCGTCTGGAGATGGATTCCGGATACCAATTGGAGGAAATTAATCCATCCCCGTGATGTTGTGCTACAGTGCTTGTGTTCATTAGATTTGATTCCATAGAGTGCATGCTGCGCTTCGTGACAAGCTGCATATAGCCAACTGTTGGAGTTTTTTATTGGCTGAGGACTCATAAATTCAAGGTAGCATGCAAGGATGATCTCTTCAAAAATAGTGCTTGTGTTAAATCAACCAGAACATCCTGGAATGACTGCACGTCTTACGTAGCGACATTTCAGAAAAACACGATAACGCCTTAGAAAACGGCCCGGAGGGAATAACACTTATACTTTAAAATAGAGAGAGTATAAATTTATCGACCTCACACACAAACCAGCTACCACCAACCCCCTACTCTACTGTTACTGTAAAAAAACCTACTCCACTGACGATTTTAGTACACATCCAAAACCAATCCTTCACTAATGACTTTAGCTATATCTTTTATGCGTAAAGTACTAGCAGCGTTGTTACCAAAAATAAATAAGTATTGCGCAACCAAGATGTAGATATATATATACTATCAGGCCACGTGTTGTAAAAAGCGTAAAGGGAGAATTTTTTAACATAGGAGTATCTGTCTTTTGGTCCTCGATCGATTCCTCTAGGTGACAATATACATAAACGTGGTCATGAATGATACCAATGGGTTCCGCTAACTAAAGTGACGAGGTGCATTAACTATACGGATAAGGAATGCGACTGCCTCATTGTAATAAATAAAGACAATAAGCGAATAATAATTAAGATAAGACATCATATAGTTGGTAATCTACAAGGACTATGATTAAGAAGATTTCACTCCTATCAGAAATGGAGGTCGACAACGTGTGAGCAGTGGTAAGAAACGCTGTTACGCGTGCGTGGCCAACAGTTGACTCCACGTTCTCAAAACAAAAAAGCCATCGCAATGCTATTTATTATTCTCTCCATTTCGAACTATAAAATATTTTTGTTTTAGATATATATTATTTTTACTAAGCATATCTTGACATAGTTGTTGGTATTTCTTATGCACAATTAAAATATGAAGGATTCTGTAAGCGCACAGAAAACCATTGTAGCATTTTACTGGGAGTATTTCAGGTATCGTTATTTATATTTTACCTCTGATAAACAATGGATAAAGCCATTAATAGTTCACCATCATGTACTACTAACTTAGTACACCAACTAGACTAGAGTAGGGGTAAATGATAAATGATAGAAGTTATGCATAAATGACACAGACACACAGGAGAATTCTATGATAAAAGAGTAGATAGCTAAAGTGAGAGAACAACGAGAGAGCTCAAGGTTCCTAAATACTTTTCTATTACTTTGGTTCTATATAACTAATTCATGGGTAGATATAGTAATTACACAATAGCACTTCGGGACATCGGAACACTGGTCACAGAAACGGGTGAGAAAGGACTAGGAAGCTCCGACTACGGTCCTACAAACACCAACCCTAACATGGTGGAATACCTCGACCGTCAGGGCTGTCACCACCTGGGACTACCACAACTATATGTTGGATTGGGTGCAATCTCAGGTAACCTATAGTCTAGACTCCATGTCTACACTATCGATTACTATTCTAATCATATATAATGACTAGAGCACCTAATACAGGCGGAGATCCTATGCTAAAATATAACAACTATACTAACCAATCAAATATAATGCATCAAAGTAAATAGAGAAGATAAAATATATTAAAGCATAAGTCTTACAAGAATAAATACAAAGACATACAAAATCTCTGAAGACTTCTCCAGAACCCGAGCGAAACTCCGCTCTTCCTAACTCTCAACTAGAACTAATCTACAACATTAGAAAGTCTAGCCCTAATTCTCTAGAGATGAGAGGTCATCCATTCGAGGGACGCCTCTACATCTCCATAATAATGTGGTGCCCCCAGGGAGGGGGGTCTGGCCCTGTATTTATAGCCCGGTGGGATGCACGACAGCCGTTTGATCAAACCGACTTAAGGTACGGTGGATATTAACCCTAAAAGGCGGTGGTGGAAGCTTCCAGAAGGGCGTAGGGTTTTATTTTAGGGGGAGGTATTTTCCATAGGGCTGGCCGGCCCTCCAGTATTTCCTCTGGGCCTCCGCTTTGTCGTGGTGTTTTCTTGATCCTTGTGGAGCCCAATAGTGTATGTTTCCATCGCGGTTAAGTTTCGTTACTCCATTTGATAGTTAGGCCCTTTTTTGTGGTTTTCTGGAACAATCCCTGAAAAATGATAATTCACCAAAACTCGTGGAATTTGTTAGATAAAACCCTAGACTTCTCTATTTGCAAGTTGATTGACCATTTATCATGTTTATTGCACTATTAAATGTTGATGCTATCCACCGTCAACAAGCTCTCCCAAGTTTACCCTTTGCTAGTCCCTTAGCAAAGCCTAACTAATAAATTTGGATCAGGAGTTGCTTCAATGCTTTCACTCCTCAAAGTACACATGCCTTCAAATAAAAATTCTCCTTCGGATTAGACAAAACTGCTCTAACTTTCAAACTTACCCGTTTTACCGTTAACTATGGAGCTTTTCAACTTTTACGTGGGTCTTGAGTAATTGAAAGATAGAATGATCAAGTCGAGCACTATGTCTCTAATTCTTCACTCAACCAATATTCCGAGCTTTTGTAAGTTTTTGAAATAAAACTCAGAGCTTAATTGTATGACACCCTCAAGTCTCTTAATATATAGTATTTATGGATCTCACTAGAGGCATTGATGTTGTCATGCCCTCCTACAACTAATAATTATAGTGGAGCTCATAGAAGTGGCATTAAACAAGGATGAGCATACTTACAATTCATATATTGTAAAGTCAAACCATGGATCCAAAGAGAGTCAAGTCATACAATCAAGCCAAGATGTGCATGTGTATAAAATATGGTGGATAGGTGAATATATGGTGGCTAAACCTAATTCTACTTTTGCTCTTTGAAAGTAAATCTCTCTCTTGGACTTAGAACTTTCACAGAAAAACATGGGCTATCTTTATTCTTTCTTTCTCTTTTTTTCTCTTCTTTTTTTCAGGGAGGCGAGCATCTGAGTGCCTATTGTTTTAATTGCTTGGACACTTGTCCATTTTGAACTCCCTCTTCTTTTTTAAATACTTTTTCTTTTGCATAGCCACATGCATCCTTTGGATACAAAATAATTGGAGAGATAACATTAAGAACTTAGAGCATTAAATAGGGGATTGTCCTATAGGGTATATTTTTTGTTGTTCCTCCCAGTGTAGGAGAAAAACATTTTTAAGGTGGATCTAGAAGAAAGTAGAATAATAATTGTGCTTACTCCTAGAGTAAGAGTAATGTGTATATAGGTGGAGTGTGTAAGTGATCTTGATTTTAAAAAGCATGACAAGACTCTCATAAGGTATACAATAAAGGTTGACTGAACTCAATGCAAAACAAGCAGCATGAATGAGCAAATGTTTCCCTATTCTAAATGTATATCATATATGGCTTTGGTAGGAATTCAAACTTTATCATACAAGAGCTCATCATGTAAGGTTTTTAATTTTTAAAAGATAAATCTCCAGAACTTAGTATTGCTACGAATAAAATAAATAGCAGCTCAGACCTTCTCATATCATATCCCTCAATCATCTAGACTTAGCTCAAGCATATGCCTACACAAGTTTCAGGTTCAGAGTAAATTCTTATATCAAAACAGTTATTCCCAAAACTCGGGAGAATTTAAGGTTGAAAACTAGGTACTTAAAAAGAAATTACGACAGAGCAACTATTCATCATCTCCAAAATAAAATTTTTTATTGTTCTTCAGTTGACTTTTAAACTAGACAGAATTGTAAACACACACTATGATCACACCTTAATAAATAATTAAACTATCTTTATTTGGTTTTAATTATTATTTATCTTTTTATTTATTTTAAACTAATAAACTCATAAAAGACTATAGATGTGGACCTTCATGTGCCCATATATTTTTGGTATTTTATGACTATAAAATAGATTCGATAATCACATAGGTATACTTACCTGATAACTAGGGGATGCTCTCCCCCAAGCTGGATGTTGTTATGGCTGAACGTTTAAGCTGAGTGGTCCTCACAAAGGAGCTCATGCTTGTAAGAGCAAGTGTTGCCAGGAATACTTCAATCTCATCACTCAGAAAGTTACTTCCTTTACACAGGGTTAGTTGTGTATCGAGAAGGTATACTTCGAGTGATAAAGATGAAGATACCTAGGTGAGCTGGCTCTCGGAGTCATCCTACAGAAAGCTCTCACAAAACACCAAAATTTGTGGAACGGTGTTAGAATAAAAAGTTAATGATTAGCCATTTTAGAGGATTAGGTGTTATGGAGCTTCAGAAACATTTCCAAGTGGCAAGGTTACAGCAGGATGCTCATCTAGTATTTTTTGAATTTTCTATTTTTGTATATAGAAAAGCAAAATATGTATGTATGATATTTTTGATATATTTTTTTATACCACCACAGTGAAAACTCCTATAGGCTTTTACACACCGAGGGGAACTTACATGGGGCTTTAAATGTTTATGATGAATGAAGCCTAATGCATGCTTATTTATTTTTATTTGTTTTCTATGCAATACTAATATAGAGAAGTAAATATGCTAAAGAGAAAATAAGATCATGCAATTCAAGAAAATAGATATGGATAACTACCGATGTTACCTCACGGTGAGAGTTCGATGTTTTGAGTTCTCTGAACTGGACTCCTTGCAGTAGTTTATTAATCGAGTACTTTGGTTTGCTCTTAAAGATGAGGACTGAGGTGGTGTCTCCACTAGTGGTGCTTCCAATGGTGGTGCCACCTTCTTTTTTTTGTTACCATCTTGAAGCCAATCTTATGTGTATTATTACTACTGGTTTAGAACTCCCACTTATAGAATTTGGGGAATATCCCCACACTTTGCTTGAAGTGTGTTATGCTCATAAAGACAAAGTAGAGATCAAGTGCATAGGCTCTATTGGTGGACAAACAACAACAGAACTAGAAATTTATTTATTCTCTAACCTTAGGCACAATAAGATTGATATCTTTTCACATTGTTCATTTATATCTTGGGTGAGAATATCAAAAGTATAAATATGGCGTTTAAGCCTATGAGATAAAGGAGTAGAGTTATTTAACCTATGGAAGGATTGTTCATCTTTATAAGTTATCAAGATTAACATGATGACTATCATCTTTCAAAAATAAGATATATAATATTTAAGCTCATTTGGTTAAGATTGAGATCAGGAGAATGGTGCTATGATGTGTACTCTAAGATCAAGATAAAATGATGACCACTTACCTTTAAGATGTTACCTTTATTACTGGAGCATGATGACACCATGTGGTAAAGGATAGTTGAATTTGAATGGTCTGTTCCTTCCTTGCATCTTGAATTGATCATTAGCATCTTGTCTCATATGTTGTAGTCCTTTTTCACTCTTCTAGATTTTTGCTTCTTTCATTATTTCTTCTCTGCAAGAGATTAGTAGACAACATATACCCGAAAGAATATACTATTTATTTAAGGTATGGATAATGTTTGCCAAATTCTATGAAGCCTCCTAATATGATTTAAACATTTTTATACAGGAGAGGATAGTCTATAAATACAACCAAATTCTTATACAAATATGCTTTGATGTTATAATGTTTAAGTAATATTCTGAAGCATACTTATAATAGAGTAATAAAGTTCAAAAGATTAAAGATATTTATTCAAATAGAACCAATAATATGTAGGTGAACCAAAAGAGTATTTTATTTGTTTTAAGTTTTAGCAAATCAAACATGATATATGGTAAGGATAACCAAGACAATTAGTAACATAGTATAAGATGTTGAATGTAGTTTAAAGTTGCATGAGGTTTGGGTAAATGTACCATATGACTTGCAGGATGATTCGTCCACTATCATGGTGAAGTGTAGAAGGTGTTGAAGTGTTCTTTCTTCTATTTCTTTTCATCTTAGTCATTTCTACACACTTGTTCTCCTTTCTTTTCGTTTTGAGTCATGATCGGACATTTATTCTTTCTTTCCTGCACAAATGTTAGTGGACACATACCCAAAGGATTGCAATAAATCTGGAATATAGGTTATGGTCCATAATTTTATGTGGATTTCTTCTATGCTAATAAAAGGATGAGCTTTTAGAATTACTTTAACATAGATTTCTTTTAACAAATTTTGTTGCTAGCTGCACTTTTATATGGTTCAAGGCAAAGGTAACTTGTAACAAAAGATTAAGTGAATAAACTTTGATACTTACAGCTCTTTCATGGAGAATGAGATATGTCTTCCTTTTGTGCAAAGTTATTGGACTTTATTACATGTCTTGATTCATCTCTATTGTGAGTTCATCTCTTGACTTACCCGAATTGAGTTTGAGAGTTTTCTGTAGGGGTTAGCCCAACAAAATATCCAATGTCTACTACAATAATTTCTAGTTCAATAACCAAACCAAACTCCATGTCTAATTTGATCAAGATAGGCTATTTAACCTAAGCACCACGCTTAATTTAAAAGCCTATGAAAGTATATATAGTACTTCCAAACCAAAGCATACTATAGCAAACAAAGATAGCATGAAAGCATATAGAGATTTACTCAAATAGATGAAAGCATGATCATGTATGGTAAGAATATTTTTTTAAGTAGAGATGAAAGGTGTGGATTTGATATGAGATGGGGTAGATGCATGGATTATTCAAAGTAAACATGCAGTGGAATGCAACAGGATAACTACTCATCAAATCTAAAGCCTATGAGCAAAACTTTCTCACCTTTCTTGATCAAATTTACCATGACTCACAATAGTATTTGTGAGTAGCGCAGCGTTGTTATTCATCACATGTGATAAACTTTGAATTCATGTGATGATGACTTCTCTTCTCCAATCAACACATGGTTAGAATAATATATATGTTTATACATACCTGTGAGATGGCAGGGCTTCATTGTTGATGGATCATAAATATTCAGGCACCCTGAGTTCTTCAATATCTCCCCATGTCTTGTTCTTGTAAAATTTTTGCCATAAGATTGGAACGATTGATGTCCTGCTTATTCCACAACTCACAAAACAAGGGGTAATCCTACTAAAGCTAGTGGTACACTACGTTAGCGTATATCAAGATCAATATTAAAATCTTCACGCCAATTGTTTCCCAAGCAATAAAATAAAAAATGCTTGTTGGTATTTCTTATGCACAATTAAAATATGAAGGATTCTGCAAGCGCCTGTAAAACCATTGTAGCATTTTTATCGGGAATATTCCAGGTATTGTTATTTATATTTTACCTCTGAGAAACAATGGATAAAGACATTAATAGTTCACCATCATGTACTACTAACTTAGTACACCAACTAGACTAGAGTAGGGGTAAATGATAAATGATAGGAGTTATACATAAATGACATAGACACACAGGAGAATTCTATGATAAAAGAGTAGATAGCTAAAGTGAGAGGACAACGGGAGAGCTCAAGGTTCCTAAATACTTTTCTATTACTTTGGTTCTATATAACTAATTCATGGGTAGATATAGCAATTACACAATAGCACTTCAGGACATCGGAACACTAGTCACAGAAATGGGTGAGAAACGACTAGGAAGCTCCGACTACGGTCCTACAAACACCAACCCTAACATGGTGGAATACGTCGACCGCAGGGCTGTCACCACCTGGGGCTACCACAATTATATGTTGGATTGGGTGCAATCTCAAGTAACCTATAGCCTAGACTCCATGTCTACACTATCGATTACTACTCTAATCATATATAATGACTAGAGCACCTAATACAGGCGGAGATCCTATGCTAAAGTATAACAACTATACTAACCAATCAAATGTAATGTATAAAAGTAAATAGAGAAGATAAAATATATTAAAGCATAAGTCTTACAAGAATAAATACAAAGACATACCAAATCTCGAAGACTTCTCCCAACCCGAAATAAAACTCCGCTCTCCCTAACTCTCAACTAGAACTAATCTACTACATTGGAAAGTCTAGCCTTAATTCTCTAGAGACGAGAGGTCATCCATTCGAGGGACGCCTCTATATCTCCATAATAATGTGGTGCCCCCAGGGAGGGGGGTCTGGCCCTGTATTTATAGCCCGGTGGGATGCACGACAGTCGTTTGATCAAACCGACTTAAGGTACGGTGGATATTAACCCTCAAAGGCGGTGGAGGAAGCTTCTAGAAGGGCGTAGGGTTTCGTTTTAGGGGGAGGCCGCCCGGTATTTTCCATAGGGCCAGCCGGCCCTCCAGTATTTCCTCTGGGCCTCCGCTTTATCGTGGTGTTTTCTTGATCCTTGTAGAGCCCAATAGTGTATGTTTCCATCGCGGTTAAGTTTCGTTACTCCGTTTGATAGTTAGGCCCTTTTCCGCGTGATTTTCTGGAACAATCCCTAAAAAATAATAATTCACCAAAACTCATGGAATTTGTTAGATAAAACCCTAGACTTCTCTATTTGCAAGTGGATTGACCATTTATCATGTTTATTGCACTATTAAATGTTGATGCTATCCACCGTCAACAATAGTCTAGCCTATTTGAGATAATTTCACCATCTAAAAAGTGAATCTGATCTAGAATTCACTATGGAGCAGCTTCACTAGTAGATATGAGATCCATCTCGAGAACTGTTTGGCTGCACACACTAACTCTAGATCCACGCAGTAGAATTTTAGTTTGAGTGGACTGATTTGCCCTTGGGATAGGAACCATGTGTCAGTGCCTGGAAAAAATTTATGGTCTTCTTCCTCCTCATGGTAAAAAAAAAACATTGCGGCACCGACCAGGCTAGCCGGCCATGCCCTAGCCAAGCCAGCCGCACTAGCGATCAGGGGGCTACGCCTCAGCCAAGCTAGTTGCAATAGTGGCTATGGGGTGCGCCCTGGCCAGACGAGGCTGGCATAGCTGGAGGTGCAGTGCGGCTTGGGAGACGAAGGATGAGGTGAGAGAGGAGCCAAGAGGATGCTTTGCGGGGGCCATATTGGAGCACAAGCACGGTGAGGGCGGGGATGGCGCCCGTGCGGTTGGGTCTGGAGCTCACAGGTGCGGGCCATGGTGGCCTCTCCAGCGATGCACATAGTTGGGGCTGGAGGTAGCCGGCGACGGCGGGCATTGTCACCCGTGGCCGGAGATTGCGGGTCGGCTCCTGTACGGTGGAAAAGGAGGTGCTCAGGTCAGATTGCGATGGGAAGGAGAAGAAATCCCGATGGAGAAAGACGAAGGAAAATAATAATGAAGTGGTACATTGTGGAATGAATGGTAGTGGTGTGTGATTTATTGCAACTCCACCAATTCGGATTGATGGAGCACCGTTTGAGGAGCTCAACCATTTTGGCAAATCTGTCCCTTAGATCCACTGTTTTGGCGGATGTGAATTTGGTGAAACTATATCATTTGGCAAACATTATTTCATGGAGTGGGAGCTAATTTTACTGAATCTAGAGTTGGGGAGCTGCCCCGGAACAACCCTATCTAAGTGCATAGCAAAAATCATATATTTAGAAAAGTTAAAATATCATTTAGAATAGGGGTAGCAAAATAGTCGGGCTCATGACCTTTTCTTAACCATATGTGTATGGTTGACACTTCTTTTTAACAAAATATCTAGGGAGCCTATAACCAGGGGTCAAGTTTTTTTTGCTAGAAATGAAGGTCATTTATGTTTGTAGTTTACTTATAAGTATATTCAAGCGCATTGATGCTTTCAAAAATGTTGAGATAAATAAACAAGCCATCGTGACTAGTACCATAGCATATCGCCACAAAGGCAACTGCGAGGTGGTTGTGGGTTATATTTTTCTCGATCACACAAAAGGTTTGCACGTCTTAGTATTAAGATAGAAAAGTGTTTAATACAACATGCCTTAGCGGCACCCTAGGAGGTCAGAAGAGTGTACATGGACACTTAGACCCGCCCTAGTGTACTAAAATCTTACATTGGACACAGATCAACCTAAATTACGTCACCGGCTAGTACCTATGCCCAGGCAACCAAACAATGTGGTTGTTGTATGTAATTTTTTGCGTTGTCCGTTGATGAGGTGGCATATGTTGGCGGTTCCATGCTAGCGAGGTGCAAATTTTTAGCGTAGTTGAGATGGAGTGCTCTACTTGGCCGTGGTGGTTCCGTGGTAGATGTCATTGCTATGGCGGCAGGGGGTGGTGGGTAGCTAGACAAAAACTAAGCTCGACATTGTGTCAGGTTGACAATAAGACTGCTTGCAATTGTGAGCACCACATTTCTCCCTTGAGGACACTGTTGAGGCCCCACCATCCTCCTGTCTGGTCTTCATATGAAAACCTTTTGCCTAGGTTTATTATTAGGCACGAGGTGCCAACATTTCTCATTTCGTACACCCACCTGACAGTGGTGCATCCACAATGATGGCGATGCTTTAGGTTGCCTTGGCAACCCTAGGTTCATATTGGTGAGACAGGAGTGGATCCTTCTCTCTCCTCTCAATCCTCCCCCTCTGCACACCTTACACCTGCGCTAGCATCGACTAATCCATGTGTTTAGTGGTGTGGGCCCTGGCATTGCTGGAAATGTGGAGGCCATGTGTCTTCCTGTGGTTGGAGGTATGGTGTGTAATGTATCTTCCTGCACGCGGCATATTGTTTGTTTATTTATGCTTGTTGTCCTTCTAGGGTTGTAATGATCAAATATCTCAGTGTATATATTATTAGCTTATAAGCATCATATGTATACACTGAGATATTTGATCATTAATCGTTTATCAAAGCGATGACAGAAAATCACACTTTTTTACAAAAGAAGTGAGGCCTTTAGGTTTTACCATGCACACTAGACTAATGACTCATTTCAAGGTCAAGCAATATAATAAGCATGCTATGTATGAGGCTATAGCGGCCATTAAACTTGCTAGGGCTGTTTTATATAGTGTGGGCATCGCTATTTGTGCTTACATACGGTAAATTAGTTATTTTAGACACTTATAGTCTGTTATTAGTTATGAGAGAACCCTACAAAAATCTCCATACATAGGTGGCCGAAGGTAATTTGTGGCTAGGGGTAAATGCAAACATCCCCCCCCACCCTCAACCAACACCCCCCCCACTCGTACCAAAAAAAAAGAAAAAATTAGTAAATTTGATTAAAATTCCACGACATATGAACCTCCACAAAATATGTCCATGTACACACACAAGACATGTGTACTTTCTCCAATTTGCTCTAACTTTATTAATAGATGATGATTTGTCACCTATGCAAGTACGCATGTGAACATGCTGCCGGAGGAAAAGTATGACATAGATAAATATGGTCAACTGTATAGCTACAAAGTTATAAAAAAAGTTGTCTAGCTGCAAAGACTATTATATTATCGGAGTTGGCAAAGTCATATGGGCCCGTGATATATGTTGGGACATATTGAGGCCGGACGTGGGAGCTAACGCGGTTACAGTTACTAACATGCATTGTTGTCTCTCGCACTCGTCACCTATCAGGTACAACATAAGACTAGAGGCCAAGAAATCAGATAGGCGATCCAGCAACGGTTGACCGCTGAAGTGTCCAGCAACCCTTGGTATGTCGCGCAATAAACCAATGACATCATCTTTGATCATTGGATCAAGCTATGAACATTAACATAATGAGTCGACTTAGATTTGGACTCAAGAGGAGTACCAGAGTAGATTGCTTTTGTGTTTATGTCGATTCAGTAGTAGTTGGTTACCTCAATCGACCATGAATCCCTTTATATTTATAAGAGGAGTTGGTGTTATCCCACAAAGAGTCGAGATCCCTTACAAAAAGCATCATAATCCAACACATGTCTGAGTAGACTGCAAAAGCCGGTTTAGCTAGTTCCTGTAGTGTGAAATCTTCTCGAGGGCGTAATTTATCCGTCTGAACTTCAAATTAGACATTTTATTTGTGTTTTTTAGTCAATCGATGACAAAAACACTATGGTGAAGTCCATGTGGATGTTTAAAAAACCAACTTAGCCGGTTTCAACAATATGTTTAATTTATCCGAACTTCAAATTAGACGATCCATATATATATTTTTCGATCATCTTAACGCGGGTAGCACACAATGGCGAAGCCCATTATTCATTTTGACAAAGTCCCAAAAATCAGCTTAGCTAGTTTGCCTGATTCTGCTGGAAATTGTGGGGTCAATCTGTTTGTCCATATTTTGCTATCAACAGCTAGCTATTTGAACCGATGGAAAGGCGTTTATTTGCATAATTAAGCTAAGTGCCTATAAGTAGTGTACAACGACGACCAGAAGATAATGAAGAGAAAGAATACGTACTTGGAAATAAATTGCCGCCTTTGATTGACTTGTGAACAATTTAGCTGCATACATACTTTCATGCGTTCATGTACGGCGGAGGACGGTGGTCCAAGTTTGAGAACTGTTGGCCGCACGAACCGTACAATAATGTAACTTGAAACAATGTTCTTGTTTTATTTTCGTTCATGATTTTTTTATTTCCCCAGCACACCAGGGCCGCACCAAAGAGGCCACAAACAGTCGCCCAAAAAGGCGACGCAAAGTAAACTCCAATCAGAAACATAGAGAATGACGAACTAATTAAATCAGTGGATTTTCTCCAAGAACTTATGCAGAAAAAGAAACCCACGACGCGTGCACCAGCGCTGACCGAACGCCTCTATATAGCCACCTCCTTCCCCTCCGTTCCAACTTCCAAGCACCACCACCACCACACGCCTCACAGTCATAGGCTCACAGCTAGCCAGTGGCAGCCTCCACAACGAGGACGAAGAAGCTGAGAGAGGGAGCTCGACCGGCTGGGCTGATCCATCCATGGCGGCACCTGAAGGCACCAACCGCGTGGCGCCTATGGAGGTCACGGTGGAGGCCGGGAACGCCGGGGAGGCCTTGTGGCTGGACGACGACGGCCGTCCCCGCCGCAGCGGCACGTTCTGGACGGCCAGCGCGCACATCGTCACTGCTGTGATCGGCTCCGGCGTGCTCTCCCTGGCCTGGGCCATCGCGCAGCTCGGCTGGGTGGCCGGCCCCGCTGCCATGCTGCTCTTCGCTTTCGTCACCTACTACACCGCCACGCTGCTCGCCGAGTGCTACCGGACGGGCGACCCGGAGACGGGGAAGCGAAACTACACTTACATGGACGCCGTCCGCTCCAACCTCGGCGGCGCCAAGGTCGCGCTCTGCGGCGTGATCCAGTACGCCAACCTCGTCGGCGTCGCCATCGGGTACACCATCGCGTCGTCCATCAGCATGAGGGCCATCAGGAGGGCCGGATGCTTCCATGACAATGGGCATGCTGATCCGTGCAACAGCTCCAGCATCCCCTACATGGTCGTCTTTGGCGCCATGCAGATCGTCTTCTCGCAGATACCGGACTTCGATCAGATTTCCTGGCTCTCCATCGTCGCCGCCGTCATGTCATTCACCTATTCTTCCATCGGACTCGCCCTCGGCATCGCGCAGACCATCTGTATGTCCTCAAATCCGGTTTTTCGAGAAATGGTAATCCATGGTGTCATTTCGACGATCAGTTACTGAACGGTTGCTTCAACTGTTAATGCAGCTAATGGTGGGTTCAAGGGCAGCCTCACCGGCATCAGCATCGGTGCCGACGTCACCTCCACACAGAAAGTCTGGCACAGCCTGCAGGCATTTGGCGACATCGCCTTCGCCTACTCCTTCTCCAACATCCTCATCGAGATCCAAGTAAGCATCAAGAGCCACACAGAGCTCTGCTCTGATTTCTTCTCCCAAAGATTGCTCTGTTCCTAACCAACGTTGCTCTGTTTCTTGCTCAGGACACGATCAAGGCGCCGCCACCGTCGGAGTCCAAGGTGATGCAGAAAGCGACGCGTCTCAGCGTGGCGACCACCACCATCTTCTACATGCTGTGCGGGTGCATGGGCTACGCGGCGTTCGGCGACAAAGCCCCCGACAACCTGCTCACCGGCTTCGGCTTCTACGAGCCATTCTGGCTGCTGGACGTGGCCAACGTCGCCATCGTCGTGCACCTCGTCGGCGCGTACCAGGTCTTCTGCCAGCCCATCTTCGCCTTCGTCGAGCGCCACGCCACCGCAGCCTGGCCTCACAGCGCCTTCATCTCCAAGGAGCTCCGCGTCGGTCCCTTTGCCCTGAGCCTGTTCCGCCTGACATGGCGGTCGGCGTTCGTGTGCGCCACCACCGTCGTCGCCATGCTGCTGCCGTTCTTCGGTGACGTGGTGGGGTTCCTCGGCGCCGTCTCCTTCTGGCCGCTCACCGTCTACTTCCCCGTCGAGATGTACATCAAGCAGCGCGCCGTGGCGCGCGGCAGCACCAGGTGGATCTGCCTCCAGACGCTCAGCGTCTGCTGTCTGCTCGTCTCCATCGCCGCCGCAGCAGGATCCATTGCCGACGTCATCGACGCCCTCAAGGTCTACCGGCCGTTTAGCGGGTAACTTGGGGCCAGTAGAATGTTTATGCAACTCTGACGGTAGTAGTTCGCAAAAACCAGTGTGATTGGGAGAGGGAGCCGTTACGAACAAGACTAGAACTGGGTTGTAGTAGGGGACTAGCTCTTTTTGAAGTTTTTTTTTTTTTTGCGAAAATCTTTTTTTTAAAGTTAGTTGTATTAGGTTCGAGAACCCTTGCAAAATGCATCATAATGTAAATCAATTTCCGAGTTGGCTGCCAAAACTGGTGTAGCCCGTTTCTGCAGTGTGAAATCTGCCGAGAGCGTAATTCTTTCATCTCAACTCCAAATTAAATATTCTTTATGTGTGTTTTCAATCAGGATGAGAGAAACATTACAGTGAAGTCCATAAGGAAGTCTAAAACCAGCTTAGCCGGTTTTGACCTCAGAAATATATTGTATTCATCCCAAATTCAAATTATATTAGACAATCCTTATATTCATCTCGATGAGTGAAATACAATGGTGAAGCCCATTATTCATTTTGACAAAGCCCGAAAAATCAGCTTAGGTAGTTAGTTTCCGCTGGAAATTCAATCTGTTCGCCCATATTTTGCTATCAACAACCAGTGGCGGAGCCACATGGTGGACAAGGTGGTCCATGGCCCACCCTGTAGATTTGGCCCAAAGACTAGTACCCCTCAGTATTTAGCCATGGACTCTGATCTGATGGGCTGGTCTGTGCTTATACGGCTGAAGTGCTGAATATCGGTGAAGTCCAAGCGATGTCCATATCCTCTCCGCAACTTCAGGTTCTCCAACCGTCCTACTCGTACTCGACGCCTCGGTGATCTGCAGCGGCAGAGCCGTCGGCCGCCGCCGGTTAGACGACGCCCACGTCGGAGGAGTCAAAGACAAGGCTAGCAACGCACGCACATCGGAGTCAGAGACAAGGCTAGCAATGCACCTGTATGTACTCCCTCCGTCCCTTTTTAACTGTCGCTTGCGCTTCCCAAAAATAAATGCCAGCAATTTTAATAAATACTAAATATTATCGGTTAGTATCATAATTAGTATCATCGGAAAGATCTTTGGATCTAGTTTTTTAACAAATTTATTTGAAGACATAAATATTGTACGTATTTTCTACAAATCGAGTCAAACTTGTGGCACGAAAACCCACGGTGACAATTAAATATGGAAGGTTCTATCAGGTCTCTCTTTCAAGTAATTATTGATTAAGCGCTAAACTGCTACTGCTAACAGGAGCGGTTCTAACTTCAATTCAATCAACGGCAAGTCGGCAAGTATCATACAAATTGTATTGCATCTGCTACAGTACTACAGTGCTAAGGTACGCAGAAATAATTTAATTTCAGTTTTAATTCTTTTAGCACTGAAATAATTTAAATATTCAAGTGAAACATTGGGTTTGTTTATTTTTCTTCCAGATTTGTTGAAAATGAAGAGAAGTGGTGATATCGCCTCTTTATTTCAGAAATATGAATCAAAGAGGAAAGCTTCTTCTCCATCTCGTTCGCTGGCTGCAGCTGTTCCAGAAGAGGAAATTGGAGAACAAAATGGACCGGAGAATAAAATATGAATCAAGAAGTAGTAGTGCCATATCGTTCTTCAACTATTATAGGTATGCAATTTCAATTCTATGTTAAAAGAGCTATTCGCATCTATTTTGTGAACTTTGTATGCTTATTTTTTCTTTAATTGTGTTTTGTCATTTATATACTTGTGTACCGACATATTAAATTTATAGCGGTTCAAAAAAAAAAAATAGACAATGGACCACCTTAGGTACAAATTCTAGCTACGTCACTGTCAACAACTAGCTATCTGAACCGATGGGGCGTTTATTTGCGTAATTAAGCTAAGTGCCGGTAAGTAGTGTACAACGGCCAGAAGATAATGACGAGAAAGAAGTACTAGGAAATAAATTGCCGCCTTTGATTGACTTCTGACCAATTTAGTTGCATACATGTACGATCGAGGACGGTGGTCACAGTTTGAGAAACGTTGGCCGCGCAAACCGTACAATATTTGCTCCCGAGCACACCAGCAGGGCCGCACCAAGAGACCAGACCCAAAAGGGCAACGCAAAACTCCAATCTCATTGGAGAAACATAGCAAATGACGAACTAAATCAGTGGATTTTGTCCAAGAACTTGGATGGAGAAAAAGAAACCCACGACGCGTGCACCAGCGCTTACCGAACGCCTCCTCTCCATTCTCTCCCCTCTCTCTCTCTATATAGCCACTTCCAAGCAGGGATGAAAACGGTACGGATATTTTTCGATCGTATTCGAGATCGAATTCGTTTAGAGGGGTTTTTATCCGTTCGTATCCGAGTCCTGACATTCAACATCCGGTACCGTATCCGTATCCGAATACTCAAATTGTATATTTATAATATCGATATCCAATCGTATTCTATCCGGCATGATTGATACTATCCGTATTTGAATCCGAATCCGGACAAAAAATATGAAAAAAAATGTGGTCTGAGCAATATCCGTCCGTATCCGATCCGTTTTCATCCATACTTCCAAGCACCACTACACGCTTCAGTGCCTCACACAGCTAGCCAGCCTCGTCAGTCGTCAAGCTCTCGTTTCAACTCTCAATCCAGCACCCGGCAGCAGCGAGCATAATTCCATATGGATAATGCCACATTAAAACACAAAGTCATACAACATGAGAGGCCTGACCAACAATGCGACAAGACATTTCTGCATCTTTGCAACCAGAAGAAAACTCTAGGCACCAGTAGAAGTGGAACAAACAATCCTGTCAGTCAAACCACTCTATACCCATTCATGCAAATTCCAAATTTTATTACAAAAAATGTCTATATACAATTATTTTTCTTGGACCCAGAACATTTTAATTTGAATGCCATTGCATCAAGAGATAAGAAAGGCAAAAATAGACATACACGACCCAACAGAACAACCTTATGCGACCTTACAAAACCAAGACAACGACCCTATGCAACCTTACAGACCTCACATGACCACAGCAGTAACTAAAAGCATCCTACATGACCAAAAACAGTGACTATATGACAACAGTGACTAAATGACATCAAACATGACTATCATGCAACCAACACAACACCTTGAAGAAAAACAAACTACTGCGATCATATATAAACAGAGACGACAATCAAATCCTACCAAAAGTGGGCTCACAATCATGACATTTGGTTCTGAATGGAGGTAGCACTGATAGAAGCTTCGAGTACCATAGGATCCCACAAATCTGCCATGCCCACCTCAACCAATGAATTTGGCTCTCGACCACTGATGGCTTCAAGGGAACACCATGAATCCTTAGCATTCATGACTTGTGGCACCGAGGTCACAGGATACAATGGCCCTAGCCCTATAGAAGGAAAATGACAGAAATGTTTAGCTTATCAAATCATCCATAATATACTTACTTTGTGTTTTATGAACCAGAAAGTAGAGATATCTTAATTTCAAATTTACATAATGATTTTCAGGAATTGAGTGGAATTGAATAAAATATCAGCAACGCATTTCTTAAACAAGCTGAAACTGATCGAACCCACATGCTAAAAGCACCGAGCCAAGAGATTATCCATATGTGGGGGTTTGGGATCTTTCAACCTCAAAGCTCATATTTATGCTTATTTCCCCAATTATAAATTGGCAGTTCCTTTGTTTCAAAATAGGGGCCATTTCTTTGCTTTGCACAACAGGTCGTACTAAAAAAGAGTATCCACAGCATATGAAAGGAAAAGAAATTCATCCTGCAATTATCTGTGCACAGGAGCACTCTCACTTACAAGCAAGCACAAAAGTATGTAACAAACAGTGAAAGCGGGGAAGGTCCTGTAATCCTTCATCAGCAGTCATCCAAGGAACCATTGCTGGGATGTACAAGGAGGTGGCAGTGGAGTAATCGCAAAATCATCAATATTGAAGTAGCCTACGAAATAGTTAGCATGGCACTGAGGTTTCTATTGTGTCAACTGATTTACTCATTTGAATAGTGTGGTTGGTTCAAGGTTAGTTTCCATTGACTAGTCATCAATTTCCACCTGTTATGCACTGAACGCTAACAAAAATTGAACTATAGCATACTCCATTGGACAACTAAGTGGTGTAATTCATGCTGGCATACAAAGACTGAACAGCGAACTTTAGTTGTACCATTCCTAAAGGGAAAAACATATATTCTCTCTATCCGTTCATAGATTTAGTTGTACATAGCATAAACTGATCAAAACAGTTTGAATTTTGATACCTCAGTTAAAGCACAGAAACATCACAATAGGTTAACCAATTCACCAATTAGCTAAAGAAACAAGTGATAGGACACAATCACACAAGTTAGTCTAATAATCAAAATGAGAGGACACCCCATCAACAAATCATGGAAAACAAATTGACTTTTACTATTGATGCAATGGACAAGCATCCTATTTACCTGCTGTGCAGAAACTTGTGAATGGATAGCACAGGCGATACATCTTTTTGTGTGGAAGTTTCTTAAACTGCCATGACTCGAGATTGACCATAAAAATAACACGGCCAGCAGTCAACAGAAACACCACATTATAGTCTTCAGCAAACCCTATTATCACAGGGCGGAATGTATACGCCCATGGCTTCAGCCGAAGATGATTAGCTAAATTGATAGTATTTATGAGCACCCATCCAGCATTTCCATCACAGCTGTACTTCCTCCTCCATATTCGAGCACTAAAATCTTCTATAATGAGTAAGCCAAGCCCACAACCTTCTGCTGGCATAATCAAAAACTCCCACTCTTCACGGACAAGAGTGTCGATGCCAATCAGATCTTGCGGTAACTCTACTGTAGCTAAGCTCTGCCTGTCCAAATCAAACTCAAGTATGGAAATAGTCCCTTCATTAAGGAGCCAGTAAATGGAATTCCCAACTAGGGTATTACTGCAAGAAAGGAAATCATCTGGGTCAAACGGGTTCAGGCCCGTCATTGAGATGGCATCGCCCCATGTGCCAGTCTCCGACGAGTAAGTGTAGGTGATAATTTGATCACCAAAGCTGCCTAGGAAGACCACCCAGAAGGGGCTGGAGTGGCAGGCACCGTGGACATGACTTTGGTCCGCAGCGGAGGCAGCACAGACGATCGTCGCATCTATGGCATACTTGATGCCACCGGAAGCCGAGGGGAAGGGCAAGTAGTACTCCTCGCCGGAAACCGGGTCCCACACCAGGAAACTATTGCCGTAGGCCACAAGGACGCTGCCGTGGCGGCAGCCGTAGACCTTGCTGCCCTTGGGAAGCCGCAGGGCGAAGCGATCCGCGGCAGGGATGGGATCCGGCGGGTCCAGCACGGAGGTGAAGCCAATCTTGCCTCTGTTGTAGAAGAAGAAGCCGAGGAGGGGCGGCTTCCCGTGGTGGGCGCGGAAGCGGCCGAGGAACCCGGGGTCGGCGACGAGGCGGCGCCACCGCCTGCAGACCGCGGCGGCGCGCGGGAGCGAGGACGGGAGCGGCGGGAGGCGCAGCAGGATCTGGCCGAGCAGGTCGTCGTTGTCCAGCGTGGCGGAGCAGGCGGCCGGGTCGCCCTCCGCGCAGCTCGCCGGCGTGGGGTTAGTCTGGGGACCCTTGGGTCGCCACACCAACCTGCTGTGGTCGCCGCGCTGCATCTGGGCCCCAGCTCCGCGCCGCCCGCCGAAGCCACGGCCGCCCCGCGTCCCGCGCTCTCCGCCAGCGAAGTCCAGATCCAGGTCGGGGGTTGACCTCGAAGTCCCAGTGGACGAGGAACAGCCCGCAGCCGCTCCGCTCGGCCCCGGTCTCCCGAACCCACGGCCACCTCGCCGATTCCATCCTCCCCTAGCGGTTCGATCCATGTCGGCCGCCGTCTCCCTCCCTCACGCCGTCACCGTCACGCGAGCATCATGAACGCTGGCAAGGAGGAAGAAGAGATGGACGCCGATAGAAGACGAGTGACCAAGGTCCAAAGGATATGCGTGACGGGACTTGGGCCGAATCTGTAAAGTGGGCTAAATACGAAATTAACTCTGATCATTCCTCAGAGCGCGCATGCAATACTTTGATTTGATGAAAGAAACATTTTCCTAGATAGAATATGCTAAAATAAAGCTACACAAATTTGTTTCTGTAGTTTTGAAGCTCCATGGAACTAATTATCCAATTAAAAAATTAAAAGGAATTTATGACTTTAGTTAAAATTATAAATATCATTTTAGCTTTAAACTTTTTTTAAGGATGGAGGATTTGGTAAGGAATCCAGCAAAATTTGTCTCACTACTTTTAGAGCTAGAATGATTCTATGAATTTTATAAGACCATATATGGATATAAAAGTTGATTATTATTTATGAATAGATTGTCTGTGGTGTTTGAATGGAGTATCTATTTGGACATGCCAAGACTATATTTAGATATGTTCGACGGATTGTCTGTCTGAACACGCTCAAACACACAGGCTAGAATGATTCTATGAATTTTATAAGACCATATATGGATATAAAAGTTTATTATTTATGAATAGATTGTCTGTGGTGTTTGAATGGAGTATCTATTTGAACATGCCAAGACTATATTTAGATATGTTCGGTCTATCTGAACACGCTCAAACACGCAGGTGAGGATGTCAAGAGTGATTCTAGATGCATCTGTACACCGACTTAGATGGATTGTGTTCCTATGCTTTCTAGGGATATGGAGAATTTACTCTAGGTATTAGGTCCATCGCGTATAGGGTGTGGGGAGCTCGAGCTCATCTACGGTGGAGAGAAGCCATAAATGACCATAGAGCTCAAAGTGGTAGTCACTATGGGGTGTTGGGACTGCTCTATGAACTCTGCTCCACAAACTTTACCGTGGAGCAGCTCCACAAAATTTTAGTCTTTAAGTGCTCTAACAACCCCATCCTTTTTTCTGGAGCTGTGTGGCAGAACCTTCTAAATTACATGGCCCACAAGCACCTGACATTGTCCCTAAGACCTCAGTCAGCCATACTTGTGTACCACATAACCTAAAAAGAGTTACGTCGGGTGGATCCCCGATAAACCCGCGATCACTCCGGGATCGATACTTATAGAGACATCACAGTATTACAACAGTTTTCATACAAAATACCAGAGTAGCGGAAGACTTACAATAACTTAATTTACAAAATTTCTGTCAAACTTATACAAACCAGAGTAACATTATCACAAAACAGCGGAAGTATCATTACTTAACTTTATTACAATCACACAACGAAAGTGCCCTGCCCACGGGCCACACAATCTACTCCTCGTCAGTCACTTCATCAACGACCGTCATGCAGCAAGGGCCGTAGCACACTTGCTCACACGGTTCACCTGCAACAGGGGTTAAACAAACCCTGAGTACAAAAAGTACTCCGCAAGACTTACCCGGCCAAAAATTGGGGAGAAGACTCAGGAATGATGGCTAATGGGAATCAAGGTAAGGCTTTAGCAAGATCAAATGACACCTTTGCAAAAAGAGACTAAGCCAATCCTTACTTTACTACATCAGTCACTTGTCAACCATGTATCGGATTCAAAACTTTCCATCATCACTTCCATTATTACTACGATGCCGGGACTCGGATCAAGTCTCCCATATCGTGGAGCAACGACGATTCGAATCGCTTCATATACCCAGCTGGGGCTTCCTAGCCACACGATGTATGCAGGACCGAACATCTTACATACATCAACTCACGCTAGTATTTCTCCCGACCAGAACGGGTCCTAGCCACGAGGTACAGCACACCATCTCCCTACGCCGCGGTCCCTTCCACGGTGGCCCCGTAGGATGGGTACACGCTACATTCGTCCCGGTTATCCGTTCTCGTTGAAGATAGTACAAGGGAGCTTACCGCCATTAGCATGCGACTAGTACTATCCAATAACCTCATGATCTCAGGGCCAAACAACGGACGGTCCTTAACCGACTCACAAGTGGACGACACTACACCGGGGGCACTAGCCCTTCCCGATGCAAGTCACTCCACCCTGGTCTCAATTTACTCATCATCATGCTCTTGTTGCGTACCCTTGACCCGATCGAAGTGAAGGGATACCAACAAGTAACATCGTTTTTTAAGTAAATGCCCTCAACGGGGGATATTGTTATCACATTTTTTTTTAAAAACATTTCGTAAAGCCTTTGCTATTTGCGGGGCTAAGCGTACACTAGCATTTTCGAAATCAAAAGCAGTATCCGGGGTTTATATCAAGGTACGGTAAATGCATCAAATAAGGATATCACACAACTCCTGTTAACTAATGCATCACATCATCAACATACAATATAAAAGCTTTTTGAAATACAAGGAAGGGTCTGAATGCATCCGGGGCTTGCCTTGGGGCTCGACGAAGTTAGGAGTAGTTACCCAATCACCGAGATTAGTCCCAACCTTCTCACGATGATCACCTTCTTCGGATACTGGAGTTGGATTAACTCCCTCCGCAGATGTAACACCCCCGGTGTTACGTTAGCCTAAACCTGCCATGTCATCATCATCGTGCATGAGCATTCATAATTAGAGAACACTAATGTGAACAACTAAAATAAGTTTACTATTTTAGGGTTTGTTTGGCTTCCCTTATGTCACATGTGTATGTGGTCATCATTTAAATTTCATTCACATGTTTAATTCTTGTTATAAAATTTACCAACTAAAAGCAACCCCGTGTGTATAAGTGCTTGGCTAACTCGACTCACACCCTAACCGTGTTTTACAATTCAAATGATGCAAAAGTGAGAACCAAAATTGAATTCAGAATCCGAGTCTCAAACCCTAACCCTAGTTGGTTAAGTGTTGGAATTCGAATTTCATTTTCAATTTTGGTGAGCTAACCATAATTAATTTTATAAATAAAAGTTGCCAAACTTTGGTACCATTTCAAAGTATGAAGTTTGTACTTTGAAAGTGTGCCATTGGTGGGGTTTGAAAAGTACCACATCATTATTAATTAATTGCCCAAAGATTCAATTTGAAAATCTTTTCAAAAAAGGGTGAATTTCAAAGTGTTTTTGCCCCTTTACAATTTCACCTCAAAATATTCAAAATTTGGGAAAACTTCAAAAATACAGTTTGTGCATCTCTTTGAGCTCTACAACTTTGGCATATAAAGTTTTTCAAGTTTTTGAATAGAATTTGAAGTAATTTTAAAAGTTGTTTGAATTGCAAAATGCCCCCTTTTGAGTTTTAAACTCAATTTCAAAAACTATTCAGTTTCATGAAAAACTTTCTACATGAAAGTTGTAGATCTTGATAAATGGAACAACTTTTATTTTTGGAGATTTTCATCTTTTATTCAAAATTTAAAAGTAATTTTGAAATCCCAAAAACTAGAATTTGAGTTCATTTTCAAATTTGAAATGCAATTCAAAAACTATTGGGATTCTGGCAAAACTTCTTTAACAAAAGTTGTAGAGCATGAAAAGTTACATAATCTGTATTTTGGAAATTTTTCGACTTCTGTTCAAAATCTTGAAGTAATTTGAAGAAGAGAGGGGAAATATCTTACGCTTTCGGTGCCAACAGGGGGGGGACACCTTGACACCGTGCCCATGCCGCACTGCTGCCGGCGCCGCCGTGGGCGTTCTCGCGCCATCGCCGGCGATGCCGCGACGCCAACCACCTGGCCAAGTTCGTGAACCTGCTGGCCACCTCTTCGCCCGACCTTGGCCTATAAATACCTGTGGTCGGTAGTCATCATCTCCCTTTTTTCTCCATCTTGCTCACCGTCGGCCGCCGTCGCTTCCTCTGCGAAATTCACGCGGCTCACTCCACATCCAATTCAATTCTTCTTGTCATAAGTTCCACCACATCTTCGCGCATCCACCGAACCCATCCTTGCCTTCTTTGTTTGCGAAATCAGCATTGCGGCGTTGTCTTCCGGGCCAGGCGGCGCCCGCCGACGCTTCGCTCACCAGCGTCCGGTCAACACAGAGCGTCTCCGGCCAATCCAAGCGGTGCCCTAGCATCGCCCCGAGCCCGTTCTTTTCGTCGGCTCGCTAGCTTGGTCGCTACCGGCAAACGCAGCGTGCAGCCCGGCGGCAGCGCCCCGCCCGAGCTCGCCCAGTTGCGGCCAAGCTCTTACGCCTCGCCTCCGGTTCATCCAGCCCGGAGCACCGGTTCGCCTCAAGCTCCCAAAGCCAATTCCGTCCTTGCTTGAGTCTCTACCGCGCTCTTTTTGGCCGGAATGCCACTGCACCACCGAGAGCCGAGCGCCCAGTCCGCCCACGGCCCGGGTGTGGGCGCTCCGGTGAGTCACCATGGCCATGTCGTAGCTTGTTGAGTTCGTCTCGGTGAGGGGAGTCCTTTGGTATGACTGATTTCGTCCGTGGCATCGTCGACGGCGAGTTGCGTCGTCGGCCGACCGCCGCCGTTGTTCCGTTGGCCGAAGGAAGAAGAAAGGGAGAGGGTGAGATCGACCTCCTCCGGCCTGCGTGCCGGTGAGAGAGGAGGAGGGAGGCAGCGCGCGCGCGTGGGCCGGGCCGCGTGCGTGCGTGCGCGCGCGCGTCTGAGTTGGGCCGGGCCGGACCGCTCAGGCCGCATGCAGAGAGGTCCAACCGAGGGAAAAATGTTTTTCTTTTTCCAAATTTAATTTTCGGGGCTGATTTTCACCTTTTTGTGATAAATTCTTTTGGGCAGATAAAATTTGAACAAAAATATGATCTGTGTTCCTTGAGTGATGCACTACCTAGGAAAAATGCTAACTCTGAATTTTCAATAAAATTTAATTGTGCAATAATTTGCTCTTTTAATTATTAAATGCCACTTCCATGATTTTTAATAATTAAAATATAAGTCCAAAAATCATGAAATTTGTTTTGTGTGCTAATTAGGTAATGATGAACTTAATTATGAAGTTTGATTAGATTTTGACTAAGTTTTGTATTATGCTTAATTAATGCCTTAGTTAATTAATGTTTAATTAATTAATCATGTGGTTGATTAGGGTTTAATTAATCTCCAATTAGCAAGTTAATTAGTGGCTTTCAACGACTGTAAAAATGGTCAATAAATTAGTAATCACCTTTAATCACTGTTAGTGTTGCTGATTTTGGGATTGAGTGATGACCCTAGGTCATTAACCCTAATGACCTTCGGCATTTTATGTTGATTGCGTATCGTTAGTCCGTCGTCGTCGACGCTAGTTATACCTTCTTAGTGCAACTATACCGTGAAGGAAAGTTGTACTCAAGATCGGTTAACAATCGTTGCATCATTATCGCATGTTCTTTAATTACTGCATTGTGATCATGCATCTCAATCGTGTAGCCGTGCCATCTGAAGAAGGTGTTCGGCGTGAAGAGGTTGGTCCTGATTTCAACAGTGTCATCACTGCACCTAACTTCGTCGAGCCCCAAGGCAAGCCCCGGATGCATTTAAACCCTGCCTTGTATTTCGAAAAGCTTTTATATTGTATGTTGATGATGTGATGCATTAGGTAACAGGAGTTGTGTGATTACCTAATTTGGTGCACTTACCATACCTTGATATATACCCTGGATACCTGTTTTGATTTCGAAAATGCTAGTGCATGCGTAGCCCTGCAAATAGCACAGGCTTTATGAAATGTTTTTAAAGATGTGATAACAAAAGTTCCCCTTGAGGGCAATTACGAAAACCTCGATGTTACTTGTTGGTATCCCTTTACTTTGATCGGGTCAAGGGTACGCAACAAGAGCATGATGATGAGTAAATCGAGACCGGGTGGAGTGACTTGCACCGGGAGGGGCTAGTGCCCCCGGTGTAGTGTCGTCCACTTGTGAGTCGGTTAAGCACCGCTCGTTGCCTTGGCCCTTGGATCATGAGGTTATTGGATAGTACTAGTCGCATGCTAATGGCGGTAAGCTCCCTTGTATGATCCATGCGAGAACGGACAACCCAAGACGGAAGTAGCGTGTACCCATACTACGGGTAAGTCTTGCGGAGTACTTTTTGTACTCGTGGTTTGTTCAACCCCATTGCGTGTGAACCGCATGGACAAGAGTGCTACGGCCCTTGTTGCATGACGGTGATCGAGGAAGAGTCTACCGAGGAATAGATTGTGTGGCCTCCGGGCGGGGCATTTTTGTTGTGTGATTGTAATAAAGTTAAGTAATGATACTTCCGCCGCCTTGTAATAATGCTACTCGGTTTGTATAAGTTTGATAAAAGTTTTGTAAAATAAGTTATTGTAAGTCTTCCGCTACTCGGTATTTTGTATGAAAACCTGTTGTAATACTCTTGTGATGTCTCTCGTAAGTATCGATCCCGAGTGATCGTGGTTTATCGGGGATCCACCCGACGTAACATTCTAGGTTATGTGGTACTCAAGCACGGCCGACAGAGGTCTTAGGGACAATGTCAGTGCTTGTGGGCCATATAATTTAGAGGGTTCTGCCACGCCAGACAGCACGCCTACACGAGTGGAATGCCCGATTACGATGCAATAGATAAAAGAGCATGCGATAATGATGCGACGATTGTTAACCTATCTTGAGTACAACTTTCCTTCACGGTATAGTTGCACTAAGAAGGTATAGCTAGCGTCGGCGACGACGGACTAACGATACGCAATCAACATAAAATGCCGAAGGTCATTAAGGTTAATGACCTAGGGTTATCACTCAATCCCAAAATCAAGCAACCCTAATAGTGATTAAGGTTGATTACTAATTTATTAACCATTTTTATAGTTGTTGAAAGCCGCTAATTAACTTGCTAATTGGAGATTAATTACACCCTAATTAGTTAAAGGATTAATTAATTAAACATTCATTAAACAAGGTATTAATTAAGCATAATACAAAACTTAGTCAAAACATGATCAAACTTCATAATTAAGTTCATTATCATCTAATTAGCACACAAAACAAATTTCATGATTTTTGGACTTATATTTTATTTATTAAAAATCATGGAAGTTGCCTTTATTAATTTAAAGAGATATTTATATCATAATTAATTTTTATTAGAAAAACAGAATTAGTATTTTTCCTAGGTAGAGCATCACTCAAGGATCACAAAACATATTTTTGCATATTTTTACTTGCCCAAATAAAATTTTAACAAAAAAGATGAAAATCTCCCAAAATAAAAAGTTGTTCCATTTTTCAAGATCTACAACTTTCATGTAGAAAGTTTTTCATGAACCTGAATAATTTTTGAAATTGAGTTTAAAAATCAAAAGGGGACAATTTCCAATTTAAAGAACTTTTGAAATTACTCCAAATTTTATTCAAAAACTTAAAAAACTTTATATACCAAAGTTGTAGAGCTCAAAGAGATTCACAAACTGTATTTTTGAAGTTTTCCCAAATTTTGAATATTTTGAGATGAAATTTAGAAAAGGGATAAAAGGCTTTTGAATTTCAGCTTTTGAAGAAGAATTTCAAATTGGATTTTTGGGCAATTAATTAATGATGTTGTGGTACTTTTCAAACCCAACCAATGGCACACTTTCAAAGTACAAACTTCATACTTTGAAATGGTACCAAAGTTTGGCAACTTTTATTTATAAAATTAATTATAGTTAGCTCATCAAAATTGAAATTGATATCAAATTTCCAACACTTAGCCAATTTAGCTTTAGTGTTGGGATTTGAATTCCAATCCAATTTTAAATCTTTCTTTTACATTGTTTGACTTGTAAAACTTGGTTACTGTGTAAGCCGAGGGTTAGCCAAGCACTTGTGCACACCAAGATTGCTTTTAGTTGATAACTTTTATAAACCAAATCAAACATGTAGGTGAAACTTGAATGGCATACACATACACATACGATATGAAAAAGCGCAAACAAAACCCTAGAATTAAATAAACTTATTTTGGTTGTTCACATTAGTGTTCTCTAATTATGAATGCTCATGCAATGATGATGATGACATGACAGGTTTAGGTTAACGTAACACCGGGGGTGTTACAAGCTACGTGTATAGAGTTGAAACCGTTTGACTAAAAAACATGGAGCGAAGCAGTTCTAAACACCCCCCTATAAATGGGTTAGAGGGTGAGGGGCTTCAGGGAAGAACTTATCATTGTGGGGATGGTCCACGTGCAACAGCTTGTCTTAGGGAGGGAGATCAACCTTAGGATATTGTCCATAGTGTTTGAAGAAGATGAATTGGATCCCCTCCATTCCTAACAAGGTCATTGTGGTTGCCAATGCACTCCTCCAAATAATGTCACAAGTGTTGGCGATGTGTGGGTCAAGTTCATATATATTAAAGTCTTGGGCTCTTCTTATTGACTTGGCAAAGAAAGATGATTTGGGTTTAATTATGATTTAGCAAATTCCTTTTTTTTAAATAGATTTTAGGTCGTTACAATAGCTGTTTATGATGAACATTAATTTCTAAGGGTTGTTGAGTTGACCATCCATGAAAATACAATGATGCTGGAAAGAGAAAGTTGCCACTTATAAGAGGAGAAAAAGGAAGTAAAGTTTTATCCATGCATTCTTTTTTTACTCTTCATTAACTTAGTGGTGGGATCAAAATCCACAAGTGATTTGACATATATAGATAGACGGTAGTCTTAACTTTTTGTATTGCATATGTGGAACAAAATTTTTAGTATGTGTATTGTTGTTTGCCTCAACACGCATGCACACATATCCCTATGAACACATGCATGTAAACTCTACCTCTATGAGTACCTTCGAAGAACTAAGCTAGCAGATTTAAAGAAAAAATATGAGTACCAAGATTTAATCTCTAGTGAGTAGTGTCCCACTGGACAGTCCTACCACTAGACCACCGACCCATTCATATGTTGTTGTTGTCCTTACTAGGCCCATCCACGAGCCATCTAAGCATTCATTCATGAAAGAAGGCAACCAAGCGTGGATCATATTAACTCTTTCAAACAAATGCACTTTCTTACATTTAGATGTGTCAAATAGTTAAAGTTTGATCAGATTTACAGAAAGAACAATATCACTATTTATATCTTTATCAAATAGGTATATATTATATAAAATATACGACATAACTAACATAACGGTATTTATGTATAATTTATTACAAATATTAATATTTTTAAATCATTTCTGGAGATTTTTTATATAGATATGATTTTCTTTTTTTTTGGTAAGAACCGAACGGGATATGAAGAGCTGGAGACGGATGGAGCGCACGGCATATTCCCCCGGGATCTAGCGCACCGCGCACGGCACGGGCGCGCGCGCACCCGACTGGCGACGCGTCGCCCGCCCGTTGCCGCACCGTCGTCTCGACCTCCAGTCCTCCACTGACCAAAAACTCCCAAATCAAATACGGCGCATCTGATGAAGCGAGCCGTGCCTGCCGTGCCCGTGACCGTGGTGACGCCGTGCCCGTGACCGCCCCCTGCCCCGCCCCCGGGGTCGCCGGTTTCCGCGACCCCGAATCCGCGTGCGCCGCCCTCCCACCGCCCCTAAATCCGCCTCGCCGGCAGCGGGCACCCCGCACCCGGGCGGGCCGCCACATCACACGCCACACACCCAGCCTCTCCCCGGCCCCCGCCCCCCGCCCCCCCCCCCCGCTGCTTCTCCTCCCTCTCGCCACCATCCCCTTCTGCTGGCGCAGATCCGTCGGGGCTTCGGGGCTCGATTCCCCTTTCCTAGCTGGTAAGGCCGGACGGGCTTCTCTTTGGTTCTATTGCTGCTGCTACGAGCATTCGGCGTACTCAGATCCGTGTCGCTCTTCGATCCCGGTCGCTTCGCCTGGCTGCGATTCCTGTCGTCTGCTGCGTGTTGTCGCAGTAATGCCAGCCTATTCCCACCAAAATCGCTCGGATCTCTCATGTTTTGACTGGGAAAAAAAGTTGTCTCGTCGTTTGCGTTGCGTCCCTGTGCCCAGGCAGTTCCTCAACCGCAGAGGGAGGGACGGACAGACCGACAAGCTTGCTAAATGCACTTTCTTTCTTTCTTTCTTTCTGTGCCAGGGGTTGGATTGGAGTATCTTGGTCCCAGCACCACGCGAAAGCCATGACCATTCGGTTGCTCTGCTGACGACTGACCTCTCGCCCACGCTGCCTTGACAGGCAAAGTCAGGGGGGCTGTGCGTGCGCGTGTGGGGGGAACAATCACTCAACCAGGTGAATAATCATGGACAAAAGATCCGGGGCGATCCTAGTGTGCCTGCTCCTCGTCGTCCTGGTCCGGGACGCGGTGGCGGTCGCAGAGACCGAGCCGGGCAGCGTGCGGCTCGTGCAGGAGGCGCCCCATAGGAAGGTGGTGGAGGATGGGGCCAAGGCGGGGAGGGTGCCGGTTTCGACTGTCGCGTGGTCCACGCTCGCCATGGCTGCCGCGACGGGGCTGGGAGCCGTGCCCTTCTTCTTCATGGAGCTGGAAGCGCAGTGGGCTGGCCTCTGCAATGGGATGGCGGCTGGTGTGATGCTTGCCGCCAGCTTTGATCTCGTGCAGGAAGGCCAGGTGTATGGCAGCGGGAGCTGGGTTGTGTTCGGAGTTCTGGGTGGAGGCATATTCATTTGGCTTTGTAAGAAGGTGGGTAATGATCCTTTATCTTCATTTTTGTTGATATTTTTACTAACAGTTCATATCAAGGAGTTTCATTTCATTGTCTTGCGAATATCAAACCACATTTCAGTGGCTTTAAACCTGAAGGGACTATTCGCTAGTGTCATACAAGTTTGTTCAATAGTATTCATTTTATATGGGACCAATGGCATAATCATTTGGTTCACTTCTCAATGATAAACAAAATCAAAGCTGCAGCACAATAGCTATCTTGGATATTGTGAAGGGCCTATGCCTATAGGTCTAGATATGTAACCAGTTGCTAAACACAACATACCATTAACATTAAAAAGGCCTCTAATGTCAAAATATTTGTTAGCATAGTGGTGCTATCGATCATATAAAAATTCTTTAGCTGTCAGAGTCAGCAGTTACAGATTTAGCATCTCCAAAATGAAATGGGTGTATTTGAGCACACTGTCCACATTACATAATGTGAGCCGACACACACATACTTGCTCTCATATGTATGCTTATAAGAATAAATATTTTGCAGGCAACAGGCTACCTAAAACTTAAAATTAAAGCATGACTAGGTCAAATAAAAAATATGTATTCCACATTACACTCATTTTAAGTGTACTCATCATCATATCAAATTTAGTTGGTACTTACGTTTTCAGATTAATTGGGATAATCTCTTCTCCATTATTTGTTTTATTTATTTATCTTTCATAACATAACTTGTATATTATTTCCCTGTCCACAGTTTCTTGAGCAATATGGAGAAGTAAGCATGCTGGATATAAAAGGTGCAGATGCAAGTAAAGTTATTCTTGTTGTTGGAATAATGACTCTTCATTCTTTTGGAGAAGGCTCTGGTGTGGGTGTTTCCTTTGCTGGCTCAAAAGGGCTCTCTCAGGGTCTTCTAGTTACTATAGCTATAGCAGTGCACAACATACCAGAAGGCTTAGCAGTAAGCATGGTTCTCGCATCTAGGGGGTGTCCCCCAAAAGGCAATGATATGGAGTATCATTACATCTTTACCACAGGTGCAGTTCGTAACTTCATTTCCTGAGTTGAAATATGAAACAATCTCATCGATGTATTGTCGTTATTATTGAACCAATAATGAAAAGCATGCCACCTTTTGAGTTATCTTGATCTACAACTATGAAGTGACAAAAATCAACTTTTTGTTCTGTGGACTTTTAAAGTAACTATGTTCTTTTCTTTCTGGCCTCTGTGACGCTGTTTATTCATGCTCCTGTGCTTGTTTGTGCAGGAGACTGATTCAGTGTAGATAGACAGGTTAACTTGTAAAGCGGTGTAACATTAAGGATATGACTTTGCTGTGCATTGATGAACTTTGTCTTGTTAGGTTCTTATTAACTTCTCTAGCTATTCAAATTACCAAACTGAATCATAGAGGTTGTCAAATTAGTAGCACTAAAAGTAATATGATTTCCATGTTGTGGGTGTTTTGTTCAGTCTTCACTACCACATTTGTCACGGTTCCTGCAAATTTTGTAGAAGCATTGCCATCACCATATGTGCAGTTCAGAATAGTTATTTCAATTGCAGTTTTCTCTTGGCATTATGTTGTGAATACATAATTCATCTGTTCATATGCAGCTGCAGTCTAATTCAGTTTCAGGTTATATTTTTAGTACTGACATTTCTTACATCATTTTCCTTTGTAAACCCAGCCAATTGTTGCCGTTCCTGCATTCCTTTGTGCTGATGCATTCCAAAAGGTGCTTCCCTTTTGTACTGGTTTTGCAGCAGGATGCATGATATGGATTGTTATAGCAGAGGTTCTTCCTGATGCTTTTAAGGTGAGTACACTATTTACTTGACCGTTAACAAAACTGTAAAGGACTGAAACTACTGTTAAGAAAACTGTGGATGCATGT
This sequence comes from Chrysopogon serrulatus, assembly GCA_015844335.1. Classification (NCBI taxonomy): domain Eukaryota; kingdom Viridiplantae; phylum Streptophyta; class Magnoliopsida; order Poales; family Poaceae; genus Chrysopogon; species Chrysopogon serrulatus. The sequence goes on along the minus strand of JADLZL010003781.1, from coordinate 52,402 downwards.
GTGAGGAAGCAGTTTTGACATTTTCTCTGTAACATGCAGGAAGCAACTCCATCTCAAGTTGCTTCTGCTGGAACACTTGCTGTTGCTTTCATGGAGACACTAAGTACTGTGCTTCTGGGATTTACTGATGGCAACAAGTAAGTTTGCTGCTAACATTTCAATGCTCTTACTTGGGTTAATCAAAGAACTCTTGCTGATAATAAAGATTTATTCTGCAGCTCTGAAGATGCATCAGGCTTCTTAGTATCACTTGTGTTTGGACTAGGTCCACTTATTGGTGGAATTATACTTGTCACCTTCTCTCTTGGCTTCAGCATGCCACACCCTCTTCTTACTGGTGTTGCATCAGGCATTGCTTTCCGTCTTGCGGCATGGAGACCTGTGCAGCTTCTGATGTCCTCAAAAATGGGTCTCTTAACCACTCTCTTCCTCCTAATTGGAGGTTCCATGGTCTATCATGCTGCCACATCAAGCATCCTTAGGGTGTTTAATCGCAAAAGATCTTCCACAAATGTGATCACGTCATCCTCCGGCCTCTCTCTTAGTGTCCTCACAATGCAATCGCTCCTTGCTTGTGGTGCTATATTCCTTCACGCATATGCGGAAGGGCTTGCACTTGGTGTTGCAGCTCGCAAGGCTTATGGCCTTGGCCGTTACATGGTTCTCCCAGCCTCCCTACATGGTCTTCCTCGGGGTGCTGCTGCAGCGAGCTGTGTGTATGGTGCTACGGATAGCTGGCGTGGAGCCCTTGCAGCTGCTGCTTTGACAGGGTTTGCAGCACCAAGCGCTGCCATCAGTGCAATCCTTGCAAAGATTGACTATGATGGACTTGACTACTGGATGGTCATAGCTTGTGGGGCTCTAATCCCCAGCTTTGGCCGTGTCTTCAGGCGCTCACTGCGGTTGGACATGCGGAAGAGCATTGTTGGCCTGCTGATAGGTATTGCCTTTGCCCTCCGTGTGCTTGATGTCGACTAGATTCATCTGTTTGCACACTCCTTACTGCAACTCGGCTCCAGAAGCAGTCACATAACTTATGCTGGCCTGTGCTGTTGTAAAACAAATGTAATACTAGTGTAATGACAATACAAAGGATGTGGAAGGTTATATATAATTGCATCGAAGAGATCTCTTACATCGGTAAATCAAAGGGAAACGGACATTGAACAGAATGCCTTTTTCTACACTTTCCCTTTTCTGTCATGGAAGGCCCATGTAAATTATTCCCAATGTCGTATGCATTATTTCGTCTACAATTTTTATGTTCAGCGCTTGTTTCTCTACAGCAGGCAGTCAGTTCCTGGCAGGTTCGCTACAAGATATTGTTTCTGAACATAAATGTTGTTGTCAGTCTGAACATAAATATTGTTGCCTGAGTGAACATATTTTGCACCAATATTCTCGTTCATGATGAATTATCTACAAGATTGGCAGGAACTGACTACCTGCTGTATCCTCAAACCATACAAGAATCATATAAGTTGCACTTGTGTTCATACTAAGCTTCTTTGGAATGTAGAAATTTCACGTGAACCACACAAGAATCAGTTCAATTTGATCGAGAAATTTTTTTTTGGGGGGGGGGGGGGGGGAAATCACACTCCAAATGAAACCTAAATAGGATCAAGTATGAAGCGATTACATGTCACCTGTGTTGTTTATTTGCTAATAGGTTCTTTTGTTATCTATAACAAATGTACCTATTAACAAATAAACACCAAAAGTAACCATAAAATTCAAATAACATTGAGCGAACTATCAATGGTCTAATTTATCCCCTTGCGGTCAATATAGCGCCACAAACCCACAAACTAAAACCATATAGGGTAAGAAAACAAATGGTTCTGAAATTTAAGGCGATCAACATCCAATTTTATAGATGGGGGACAAAAATAAAACTTCATGAAGAAAAAGAAGATAAAAAGACGATATTTAAGAAAGAAACGTAATAATTCTTGGCTTCTGCTGCACCGAAAGTGACCAACCTCTCAGGATTTGTATGATTCGCTCTATAAAGAAAGAAAACTGTATTACTACCCTATGTTCCAAATTATATGTCGTTTTTGGCTTTTATAGGTGCATAACTTTTGATAGGAATGAATTTTTTGTTGATTCTGTCCTAAGATTTAATCTCTTTGTCATGGAACGTTTTTTTGTTTATTTTGTAACAAATGGTTTTCATAATATGCGGCGTGTCGCATATGCACGCCTACTGGTATATCAAAAACCCAAAATACATTATTATCCTTGTCTCGCCGGTGAGCTCCGGCTCTTGGGCCGTCCGATCTAAAAACCTAACTTTGTGTAGAACTAGGAGATGGTTTGCTATCTCATCCTTCTTTCTCGTCCTTCAAGTATATATATTTTCCTTGGATGTTGCCATATATGGGTGTTCGCTGCTGCCACCGTCATCGTCACCACACGCTGGGTGGCACGATAGCAGAGCATCGGGTTAGGCAACCCATGAGTATGGAGGAGCTACGGGTTCGCAGGAGATGCATGCATACTATGAGGTTGCTGGAAGAGCGCATGGAGGAGGCAGAAGCTGGATCATCGGGGAGCAAGCGGAAGATGGCGAAGGGGCTCGCCTTTGGTAGATTCATACCCACTCCGAGCCAGTGGCGGAGCTGGGGTTAGCAGGGGGCCATGGCCCCCCTCCATCAATATTTCATAACAAAAATTTTTACTAATATAATTTAATGTTTTTTAATTATATCAAAAGAGAGATTATATAAAATTCTTGTCATATATACCAATTAATATCTTCTAGATAATAAACTTATACAAAGAGCATCTTCGAAAGATTGAGCAGGTACTCTTTTTTTTTTTTGCGTCTCATTGAGCAGGTACTCAAGATTTACAAAGTTGTCAATAGGCATATCACTTACCACTGGAAAAAATATCGCTTTAGATCGTAGGATACATATAAGAAATTGCAAGCATCTGTCAAGTTAATGAATTAACTCGGATGGTCACCACAAGAAACCTAACAAGTTGAGTTGTACTTAGTATTTACATGTTAATTTTTTTACCAACCTCTCTAATTCTTGCCTCCATCACTAGAAACGGCTCAAGAGAGAGACTGCTCAGATGCAGGCCGACCTGTGGCCGAGATGGGCGCCTGCAGCATCTCATCTCCGCCTCCTTGGTTCTCGCCTCCTCCTCGTTGCCTTATCAACAAATCGCGCGTGTGATAGCGACCCACTCGTCGTCGGCATAATGCCTACTCCCTCCGTCCCTAAATAATTGTCGCCGTGGGATGCGTGCCATATGTTTGACTTGAATTGTAGAAAATACATGCAATATTTATATCTCCAAATAATTTTGTTAAAAAACTAGATCCAAAAATCTTTCCAATGATACTAATTATGATACTAATCGATGATATTTATTATTTATTAAAATTGTCAGTATTTCTTTCTCGGGAAAGCGAAACGACAGTTATTTAGAGACGGAGGGTAGATTTTTAACTTTTTGTTTTGTTTTTTGTTTTGCCAAGAGACGTTGTACATGTGTATAGTAGTATCAAGTATATATGAACACGCGAACGAAGTTAAGTTCGAACCTTTTTTTCATAACATCTTGCTGTCTCAAAGTGGTGACCTTTTGAAATCAAATTGTACTATATCTTAATTCTATCGAGTCAAAATAACAGGACATCTGCTCAAAGCTTTCCAAATACATAAATTGGTGGATTTTCGTCGATTGGTCTCTGTCAGAAGTTTCATGGGCACACAGTCGTCTGGGACTTCAGCAAAAACCTGTACTATTATACTGTAGTAACACCAAGATTCCAAGCGGCATAGAATACAAGAAAAGCAGTCAGTCCTTTGACGGCATTCAAGATGAGGACGTTGATGTCAGATGTCACCGTGTTTAGTCAAAGAACTTCACCTCAGTTCCTTAAACAAATGCAACAGTTGTAACTGAAACGTAACGAAACGGCAGTCAGTGGCAAGTTCACGGCATAGTAAGCTTATAAGTTATTTTTTTAATCTAATTGGAGTTGGGCACTTGAGATAGCATAATATCCTGTGCTTTAAGAAACTACTATACTGTAGTATGTCTGTATGTAGTCAATCATACCTTTTCTGTTTTCCTTTGAAGCTTAGTATACAAATTTGCAACCGAAAAAAAAAAATGGAACTTCACATTCACTCACTTCTAAATACAAAGGAACAAATACATGATACCGGATGTTGGTTATTTAACAAAACTGACACGTGTGGACCTTCTATTTTTTTGATATATATATACCACCAAGATCAGTACGGTTTAGCAACATCCTTTGAAACAAAGAAATTTACGGGATAAACACATGGCTTATGTTTGGAGAACACTCTTACAACATATACTCCTTTTACAGAATTTATAATTTAATACTCACAAGATACACAAGACATATAAGTCCTCACATAACAATAAAAAACATTCCAAAATAGATAACTTTTACAAACTATTTATATGTGTTGCATTAGAAAACAAACAAAAAGAAAAGGTTAAGTTTGGGTATTAATTAATTAACTTTTCCCTACGTTTTGATAGTATTGCTCTTATGAAATTACTAGCCCCATGTGGTACGGTGTCATAGGTTGAATGATTGATCGACTATGTCATCACAAATTATCTCTTACCTATACTTTTCCCTTAACAACTCGATGAAATATGTGTTGTGATAGAAAAAAATGAACGAAGGAGAGCAAGGAAAGATAAGCAAAAAAAAAATGTTTATGTGGCCTAAATTTCTCCAGTTTTAGTCATCCTGGTCTTATAAAGAGTGTCGTTTTGGTTTTATCCTAAGTCAAAATATTTTATGTCTGAACAACTATTTTGAAAGGGTCATTAATATTTATGACACCAAATATATTTTACTAAAAAAATATGTATTTTATAAAGAATCTTATAATATTTGTTTGGTATCATAATTTATTTATATATATTTAGTTAAAGTTAAAATTATTTGACTTAGAACAAAACTATAATGACACTCTTTATGGAATAATAGATAAGGATAGTACTTATTTCTTTTTAATATATTCCTAGCATGTCAGGTCGCATGTGTTGGTAGATTATTTTGTTGAATTTGCTTAGTCATCGGAAAAAAATTTCTAGCATTGTGTAACTTGTATTCTTCCCTATTATTACTTCTATTAAGTAGGAGGTCAACCCGGCTAGAATAACGGCACCATCAAGAGTAGCGTGATCTGTACTTTTGTTGGTTATATCTTTCTTTACGAAAAAAAGAGCACACTTGACTGCAAACTAAGTAATATTAAAATCCGATGCAGAGCGTGCAGAACTGATCCGTTGGCGCACAGGCCGACCACCCTACTGAAAACTACTGAAAACAAAAACCTATGAAGGGAGAAAGACTACTGAAGACACCGCCCAAAACACCTAGGAAAACAAGAACAGAAAACCTCGGTAACACAAGAACACTGGACTGCAACTAAACGGCATTACCATTTGGCCTATGCGCCAACTGGAATTGCTTAATGTCCTCCTTCCAAAGAAGAGTCACTTGTTGTGTACTGACATGTTCTTCTGTTTCGTTCCTTCTACACATTCCACTAAAATTAGATCAGAACACCGTCGACACATTCTTCCCTGACTCCTTCCAATCTTAATGCAGCATCTACGCCAATGATTATGAAGTAATCCGTTTGCGTCTATAACCGCTTAAAAAACGACCAATCTTGTAGAGAAATGAACCAAGGAGAGCAAGCAAAGACAAGCAAAAATGTTAATGTGGCCTAAATTTCTCCGAAGTTCTAGTACTACCCTATTCCTGCAAAGAGTGACGTTTTCGTTTTATCCTATACCAAAATATTTTTTGTTTGACCAAGTTTTTAAGAAATACCATTAATACTTATGACATCAAACCCATGTACCGTGTAAATATATTTCATAAAGAATTTCATGATATTTGTATTTTTCATATATCTACTCTTCCTTTAATACCTGGTAAGGATAGTACTTATTCTCTTAATATTTGTAGCACGTCAGGTTGCATGTGTTGGTAGATTATTTTGTCGAGTCACCGGGTCATTTCTAGCATTCTGCCTTGTACTTTCACTGATTATTATTGCCTGTATTAAACAGGAGGTCAACACGTCCCACTCATGTCAATATGTAAGTAGCCGATCTAGAGTAAACGGCACAATCAACAATATCATCTGTACTATGCTTTCTTTGGGTTACATCTTTTTTATTTAATAAAAAAAAAGGGAAAACGGAGAGCACACGCAGTGACTGCACTAGTGCCGCCGTCCTGAACGGCCTAGCACGGCGTCGCCGTCGCATCCAGATCGGACGGCAGGTCGCGCGCGGCGGCGGCAGCTAGCTCGGAACGGTGGATGCGACCGCCCGCAAGCCGCGCGGCGTGCGTGCACCGTGCCGCCTGCGTCCTCCCGACTCCAAGACCCGCGGCAGAGCAGAGCAGAGCAGAGGCGGCCAGCAGCGGCAGCGCTTTAAAAATTCCCGGCGCCCGCGCAGCCAGCTTGGATGCCACGGCGGCGACCGGCACCCTCAACTTCTTCCCCCCTTCCGGCCTTCCCTTCCCCCTCATATAAACGCCACCGCCACCGGCCCTCCATCGTCCTCCAGCGAAGCAGCAGCGTCCGTCGAGCAGAGCAGAGCGGCGCACGGCGAACTGACGACTCCCAACATCCCAGAGGATCAACCAACCAACCGAGTTAGCCAGCCATGAAGCTCCGGCCGCTCTCTTTCACGCGGTTCGCGCCGTCGCCGCTGGGGTGCGTGGGCATCGGCATGGGCGGCGGTGGCAGGAGGAGGACGGTGCTCGTCGCCCTGCGCCGCGACGCCGCCGGCAGGGAGCTCCTCACCTGGGCGCTCGTCAAGGCCGCCGCCGCCGGCGACCGCGTCATCGCGCTCCACGTCTCCACCCCCCGCCGCCGCCGCAGCCGCTGATGGTTCCCGCATTTCTCCCGCGACAGGGGAAATGGCGGCGGCGGCGGAGGAGGAGAGGAGGAGAGCCAACGCCTCGCTCGCCTCCGTGCTCGGCGCGTACCGGGGCTTCTGCGAGCGCAACCAGATCGACCTGGAGCTCAGGCTCTGCGAGGCCCCGTCCGTCAAGAAGGCCCTGGTGGCCGAGGCCACCGCCTGCGCCGCCGCGCACCTCGTCGTCGGCGTCACCAAGAGCAGGTCCGTACGCCCGCCCCTCCCATCTCCTCCACACCACATTAATTGCAGGTCGTTATCATTGGAATCGGACGTGACCCTGTTCGTGCGTTTCATCAGATCGCCGGCCACCGCCACCGCCGTCGCGAGGTACTGCGCCAAGAGAGTGCCGGCGAGCTGCATGGTCACCGCCGTCGGCAACGGCGCCGTCGTGTACCGCAGAGACGCCGTGCACCAGCACCAGCACCAGCACCACCAGCAGCTGCTCAGCCCCTACAGCGCCGTGGTGGAGACGCCGCGGCGGCTGTACCGCAAGATCCTGGACGCGAGGACCACGGCGGCGGGGGACAAGTCCCTGGACGACATGGCGATCGGCCACGCCCGGTCGCCGCGCCGGAACATGTCCGCGGCCATGAGCGCCCTCGTCTCGCCCAGAGTGACAATGGCGCCGGCCCGGCCGGCGAGGCCGCGCCACGGGCTGCAGGAGTCACCGAGGATGGCGCCGGCGGGTCCGGCGAGGTCGTGTCACGTGCAGCAGGAGTCGCCGAAGACGGCGCCGCCGGGTCCGGCGAGGTCGTGTAATCACGGGCAGGAGTCGCCGAAGGTGGCCGTCGGCTGGCCTCTCCTGAAGAAGGACAACATGCGTAACTTGCCGGAGCTGTCGGAGGTGTCCGTCGTCGAGTGGGCCATGCAGCTCCCGACGAGGTGCTGCTCAGACCACCAGAGATCCCATGAACACGAACAAGAGGAGAAACAAGTTCCGGCGGAGCTCGTCTCGCTCAGAGACAAGTACTCGTCCAAGTACACGGTGTTCAGGCACAGCGAGCTCGCCAAGATCACCAATGGCTTCTCTCCAGATCGGCTTGTCGGGAAAGGCGGCGCCGGCCGTGTTTACAGGGGGTGTACGGAGGGCGGCAGGGAGCTCGCGGTGAAGGTCCTGAAGCCGTCGGCCGACGTGGTGAAGGATTTCGCGGCGGAGATCGAGATCCTCAGCTGTGTCCAGCACGAGAACGCCGTGTCCCTCGTCGGGTTCTGCCTCGACGGCGGCACGGACAGGCTGATGCTCGTGTACGAGTACATGCCGCGAGGCAGCCTGGAGGAGGTGCTGCACGGGCATCCGCACGGCGGCGAGAAGCAGGGCATCAATGGCAGCGCGCTGGGGTGGCCGGAGAGGTACAGGGTGGCCGCCGGCGTGGCGCGCGCACTCGAGTACCTCCACGGCGACCGCGACGGTCACCGGCCCATGATCCACAGGGACATCAAGTCGTCCAACATCCTCGTCGCCGCCGACTTCGAACCCAGGCTGTGTGACTTCGGCCTCGCGATGTGGGCCGACGACGCGGCGGCGCAGGTCACCGGCGACGACGTCGCCGGAACATTCGGGTGCGTGCGCTTTCCGGCCATCTTTTTCAATCCTACACATTTTCTCTGGCATAATGCAATGCAATCAGCTGAAATTCTCTTGGCATGGCAGGTACCTGGCGCCGGAGTACTTCATGCACGGCAAGGTGAGCGACAAGCTCGACGTGTACGCGTTCGGCGTCGTCCTCCTGGAGCTCATCTCCGGGAGGAAGCCTGTGAGCGCCGGCGGGGCCAAGGGCAAGGGGAGCCTCGTGATGTGGGCCAACTCCGTCATACAACAAGGAGGAAATATCATGGACCTCGTCGACCCCACCCTGCCGACGACGACGGGCGGCGATGAGGTCGTCGAGCGGATGGCCCTCGCTGCTGCCCTGTGCATCCGGCGAGCGCACCAACACCGGCCGAGCATGAGCAATGTAATATAATATGCTGTCACCTCAATGAACCCAACACATATTCGTGTCCATTATGCTGACGTGCCACTGATCAATTTACGTCAGGTGGTGAAGCTGCTCGCCGGCGACGCCGACGCCGTGAGCTGGGCGAAGTCGCAGGTGGGCGTGCCCGGCGACGACAACGACGGCCGCCGCCATGGCGCCTGCGGCGCCGTTGGTATCACCTCGCCGGACAAGAGCGACATCCAGTCCTACATCAACCTCGCCCTGCGTGACGTCATCGTCGACGACGACGCCTCGTCCGTCGGCAGCGCCGTATCCCTGGAGGAGTACCTCAAAGGAAGATGGAGCCGCTCCTCCAGCTTCGAGGGCTGAATCAATGGCGCGGGGGAATCACCATTTTTGTGTACATAGATCGATCCATCGTTCTCTTGATTCTTTCGTTCTTTAATTTGCGACCGATTTGTTCTTGTATGGGCGGCAAAATTAAGCAAGCTCAATTTTGTTCCTTCTTGGTAGATAGATGGGGAGGATGCAAATGAAATTATGGAATGGCAAAACAATGCGATAATACAGTTTTGACAGTAAAGAAAAAGGGAGTAGAACTGTAACTCGAACACCGTGTGCATAATTAAATACGTGAGCATCTCTAACAGTTTGCCAAAATTTACTTGACAAATCTTGTGATTTGACAACTCTCTAAAATATATGGCAAGTGAAAAAATAGTCCCTCTCCAATAGTTTGGCATAATTCACTTGCCAAACACAGATCAAACTTACATCAGGAACCCCGAGACAGAAACAAATTATGTTTATATCCTTCCACCTCTTAAAAACTTATATCAAGAACCCTGAAACAAAAATAAAATTATTTTTTTCACCCTTCCACCTCTTCTAAAAGCTTGATGACAAGTCGCGTCCGCGCATGGCTATATCCGCTATGGGAATAAAGAATAACAACTTGAGATAAATAGGGAGTTGATTTGATGAGTTGTTGGAGAGGGTTTTTTATGATTTTGCTAAAAAAAATAAAGATAGCAAGTTGAAATACTAAGTTGTTGGAGATGCTAATTGATACTCAAACTGATGCAGGTGCACCACCTGTGGTTACAACTTGCAGGAGAGTAAAAAATGTAAAATATTTCCCATGTAATATAAGATCCGGTGAAAATAAACACGCCTGAGATGATCGATCTGATATCCTAGTTTCAGTAACGAAGTACGGCCAATCGGCGCAGGCGTGAAGCACAAAACACGAAGAATCTGAACGTACATCCCAGTCCCAGATATACAGTATAACCAAACAATCAAAGTCAACGAAATGAAATGCTGCATGATTAGGCCTGAGAGAATCGGAACAAAGCAAGTTGCATCACAGGCACATGCAGCAGCATCATGTGGATCATACAATCATACATACCAGCACGTACAACCTCGCTTTTGCCACATGCGTATACATACGGCCGTTGCATACCGTGCGACGGAGAGGTCATTTTCGTGCGTGGATTGCGGCACAGTAAACAAAACTAGTACTGTATTCAGAAGGTGGCGCCGACAGATAGTTTTTTAGTTTTTCTTCAGTAATTATTGATTTTTAATTTTTTCCTGATTGCCAATGCCAACGGTGCTGCGATTGCTGCGGATAAAGTCTGTAACGGTGGCCCATCCTGTCCAACCATATGTCCATAATATTATAGGGAAGGTGAATATTGCACATGTATCTCCTCCGTGTCTCATAATATTTCTTATTCTTTTGTTTCTTAGTGTTATATCGTGGCTAACAAAAGAGCTTTGCAATTTGCAAGGTGATCTAAATCGAATGATTTATAATTTAAAGGATTAAGTTCACATTTGGTCCCTCAACTCTTTATGTCGTCTAATTTTCACCTTGAACTGCAAAAACCGTCTAAACTAAGCACTCCAACTTACAAAACCGTGTACCTTGAGCACCTGAGCCTGGTTTGAAGGGATTGTGCCAGTTTTGACTATAGACGCTGGTGCGGACCATCCATGTTGGCAGTTGACCGCTACGCTGGAACGGACAAAAAAGGGAGGCCGCCGTCACTCTCCCTATCTATCTCTCTCACTCCTCTCACCCGAACCCTAGCTCCACTCCACTCCTCCCTCACGCCCGCAACGCCCAGCGTCGCCGCCGCCGCATCCTCTCCCACTCCTCCTCCGGATCCACATTCTTTTCTGCGTGTCCGTCCTCGCTCCCTCCGGTGCACGCACGCAGTCCACCATGGCGTCCTCTTTTAGCTTCTGGCGGTGGCAGCAGCATCTGCAGGTTCTAGTTGTCGTGGCGACATCGCTGATGATCATGGCCATGGCGTCGACGGCGGGTCGGCAGCAGCAGCAGCTGGGGATGGTCTTTGACGAGGACTTCACGCCGTTGTTCGGGAGAGGCGAACATGGAGCGTTGTGCCGATGGGCACGGCGTCCGGCTGACGCTGAACCGCTACTCCAGCTCCGGGTTCATCTCCAAGGACTACTACCACCACGGCTTCTTCAGCACCGACATCACCCTGCCCAAGGACCACACCGTCGGAGTCGTCTTCTATGTATGTGTGCATAATATGCATGTCAGTCGTTACTTCCATCCATCCATCCACAGTATTACTTGGATCTGTATTTTTTCCATCCATCCACGTATTACTTGGATCTGTATTTTTCTTCTTCTCCCTTCTGCTTTCAGAAAGATTTGCAGGTCGTTCATTAATTATTCCTAGCCAATTATCAAATTTCTTGCCGATTTCTTGCATTGCATCGGATCTGGATGCAAAGAGCATAGCACTAGAGCAGAGGCCACGTAGTAGGTGATTAGGAGCCACCGTTTCATTTGTCTGCATGCACTTGCACTTTGCCTGCTTTCTGCTTCTGCTGAGATATATTGTTCTCGTTGTCGTTGTTAATTGCAACGTCCACATGCCTTCCCATGACCGTCTGGTCATCCTTCTCATGCACATCATCATGGCCATGGCCGCCATGGCATACGCGAGGAGCAAATGCGGATCCAGAGGAGGAGAAGGAGAGGATGTGGTGGCGGCGGTGGCGTTGGGCATGGCGGCGTGGGGGAGGAGTGGAGCAGAGCTAGGGTTCGGGTGAGAGGAGTGAGAGAGAGAGACAGGGAGAGCGACAGCGGCTTCCCCCTTTTCCCGTTCCAAGTGGCTAGTGTAGTGGTCAACTGCCAACGTGGACAGTCCGCACCAGTGTGTACAGTAAAAACCAGCCCCAATCCCCCCAAACCAGGCTCAGGTGCTTAAAGTATACGGTTTTGTAAGTTGGAATACTCAGATCAGACGGTTTTACAATTCGGGTAAAAATTAGATGACAGAGAGTTAAGGGGCCAAATGTAGACTTAATCCTAATTTAAAATGGAGAAGTCATTATGAGAGTATTGAATCGTCAGAGGAATGGGTCATCCATCGTTTCTAATCACGGAAAAACAAACCAGCTGCTGAGATTTTACGACAAGTTGAATTCAGAATTTCAGGTAAGCCTAAACACGACTATGAAGGGAGTACAAGACAATCCAAATAAACACAATTGCAAATAGCATGTTGGCTCCCGCACGCGTGGAAATCCACAAATAGCAAATGTAAATTCTTCAGCTGGCTTGCGATTCGTAACCAAATTTAGACAGCTGACATATTGGAAGCTCGGAGGTGGTCCAACCAAGGAACCTGCACTCTATGCAGACTTCATACAAAGACAAGTCTGCACCTTTTCAACATGCACCCAAATGCATGGCCGCCGAGTGAGACTAGAGGAATTGTGGACGGCAATGTCAGAGACGATGGGCATGAGCATGAGTAGGAAAGGCATCCGCTCACTCATCATCCTAGTATGTTGGGAAGTTTTCAAGGAAAGAAGTGCAGGAGTTTTTGAGCACACAGAGTCCACAAATCTTTCGGTGCTTTAGAAAATCAAAGACGAGGCAAGGTTGTGGATCTTGGCAGGCGCAAAGCAACTTTCTATAGTCTTCCCCCTACTGACTTTATAGTTTTTACGTTTTCTCCCTCACTTGCGAGCTGTACAGCGCTTGGTGTGTTTTTGGCTCTTGTTGTGGGTGCAGAGTCTTTTCAGCTATTGTTGTATAGTGTCTGTCTAGATGATCTCTTCTTTTCAATATAGTGGGCAGCTCTTCTGCCGGTTGGTTGACAAAAAGAAATCCGCTAATTTTCTTATTATAGTATTTAGATAACTTATTAGAATATTCTTTTTATACATTTTTTTGGTTTATTTTTATTATATCTTCTCTTGATCCTTCTTCGCTCTATTTATTAGCATAAACTTCAACCCTGACTTGGAGCTATTGACATATTTCTGGTTTCCCCCTTTTTTTTGTTTCTATCTCGTGACCACATAATTCTTGTCAACGCCAAATCAAGTAACATTCAATCTGATCTGAGTGAGCTCTTTTGGCCATAAAACCATTTTCTAAGTCTTACATAGATTATCCGGCTCCTCTTGTTAGCTCTAACCCCACAAGCTTTAGAGACTTCCCCACAAGGTAGGTTCTAACTTGACGATAGCATCATCGTCACAAAACTCAGCTCCGACCAACAGATCGAGAAGCAACATCAGGTCCAATGCAAAAAAGGGATGCTTTTGCAATCGCTCACAAGTGTACTAGATCAGTACGTGCCTCAACGACAATGGCAGTTCCTCCCAGCAACCACCCTCCTGCTGTCCGTCATCCTGCTCCTCCTCTCCATCTTCCTCGTAGCAAAAACGAGGAGGCGCCGGCATAGAACCACCACCACGTCGTACCACCTGCCGCCGCGCGCGTCGGGGCTGCCTGTCCTCGGCAACCTGCACCAGATGGGCGCGCTGCTGCCCCGGAGCCCTCTGGGAGCTGGCGCGGCGGCACGGGCCGGTGATGATGCTGCGACTGGGGACGGTGCACGCCGTGGTGGTGTCGTCGGCGGGCGCGGCGCCGGACGTGCTGAGTACGCACGACGCCGACTGCCTGCAGGCGCTCGGACACGCCGGGGCCTAGGCGGCTGTCGTACGAGCACAACGACGTGGCGGGAGCGGCGCTGGCTCCTCGTCATCGAGAGTTCCTCAGCAAGCGCCGCATCCAGGCCACTTGGTACGCCAGGGAGGCCGAGATGTACAAACTCATCGGCAAACTAAGCAGCAGCGACGGAGACCTGTGTTCTTGGAGGACCACATCTTCGGGTACATGGACGGCATCGTGGGCACGGTGGCGTTCGGCAACATCTACGGGACGGAGCATTTATTTCGCGTACAAAGAGCACTTCCACCACGTGATCGACGAGGCCATGGTGGTGAGGTCCAGCTTCTCTGCCGAGGACTACTTCCCCAACGCCGTCGGCCGCCTCGTCGACCGCCTCACCGGCGTCGCCTCCCTCCGCGAGAGGGTGTTCAGGGAGTTCGACGCCTTCTTCGAGAGGATTCTCCAGCAGCAACTCGCCAAGCCCGACAATGGCTGCTGCGGCGGCGGCGGCCTCATTGACGTCCTCGTCGGCCTCATGAAGGAGCACCAGCAAGGCTCTTTCAGGTTCAGCAGAGACGACGTCAAGGCACTACTAACGGTATATATGAATGAAATTTAATAAAAAATACATTTGATTATCCGTGAAATTTAATCAAATGTATGAAATCCATCCATCTTGTACGTAGAACACATTTATCGGTGCCGTCGACACGGGCGCGGTGACCATCATCTGGGCAATGGCGGAGCTGGTCCGGAAGCCGGACGTGCTGAGGAAGGCGCAGGAGGAGGTCAGAGCCGTGGTGGGCAGCAAAGGGCGAGTGGAGCAAGACGACGTGGCGAAGCTCGGGTACCTCAGGGCGGTGGTCATGGAGACACTGCGGCTGCACCCGGCGGTGCCGCTCCTGGTGCCGAGGGAGACGATGCGGCGCATCACGGTGTCCGGGTACGACGTTCCGGCGAGGACGAGGGTGCTAGTGAACGCGTGGGCGATCGGGCGGGACCCGGCGAGCTGGGGGCACGACGCCGAGGAGTTCGTCCCGTCCCGGAGAGGTTCGAGCGCGACGAGGCCGCCGCCGCTAGCTTCTTCAACCGCGCGCACCGCGCAGTTCGAGTTCCTGCCGTTCGGCGCCGGGCGCAGGATGTGCCCTGGGATAGACATGGGGGTGGCCACCACGGAGTTCACGCTCGCTAACCTGCTGTATTGCTTCGACTGGGAGCTGCCGGAGGGGATGACGAGGGAGGACGTGAGCATGGAAGAGGCCGGAGGACTGACCGTCCATAAGAAGACGCTACTCTTGCTTGTGCCGATCAGATACAATCATACAAGTGCTGTGGCATAAGAATTAAGAAGGCACGCACGCGATAATAATCTCCGAGTCATAACTATGAATAATTATCGGAGAGATGGTGGCTGTCAAAACCGGAGATCTTAGATTCTTCCGACCGTGCCCAGAACCCTTTTCGAAGAGAAAAACAGGAGAAATGATTTTAGCTATGAGAGCGGAGCGACCCGAAGGCGATTCGACGGGCGACTCGACGGGCGACTCGAAGGCACTGCCGGAGGTCTCTCCGGCGACCTCTCCGGCACTTCGGCATGCCTCCAGGGAGGAGCTCTGCGTCCAGCGTGATGCCTGGCGCGCTAGGAATATGGGTCAGTCCTTGCGTTCCTCTTCCTCCCTCCCGTCTCGAGGCACTTTTCCTTCGGGTGGTGCCATGGATAGGGTTTGGGATGTGCAGGGGACCTTCGATGGATCTGATCGGCGAGGGGATTACTCTGGAGTGGAGGCGTCCTCCATTGGGACGGAGTCAGGCGGACAGGGGTGTCGGGACACTGCGACCTCAGGGGAGGATTTACACTCGTTGGGGATGACTGATGATTCGATTTGTGATGGGTGGCCTCTTCTGGGTTCGAGTCCGGCGAAGAGAGGGGCTCGCCGCCGGCTCACCTTGGCTCCGTCAGGGGCTGGTGCTTTGGGGCAGGGGAGCTCTGGGTACCAGCCCATGACGAAAGGAGGGAAGCAGTTGGTCCGTATGCAAATTGCAGAAGACATTCGTCGACAATTATCCGCCGGACAACCTGATGGACCATTGGATTTGCTTGATGAGGCGTTCAAAAATTTGGAGGAATCTATGAACAGAATTCCTCAATTATATGGTACGGGGTGCCTGGATGTAGCAAGGCTGGAGGAAGGTGCAGGGCGCGAGGTGGAAGACGATCCGGTCAATTTTATTGACCAACGGTTTAGCCATTCGTGGCGTCCAGGTGGGAATGGCCCTGGGCCGGGTTGGTTTTGGATATCCAAAGGTGCCCTTACTCTGGACTCGTGCTTCAGGGCCCGTCCTCAGGAGGTTAAAAAGTTTGGACACCTGGCCAAGCGGGTTAGGGTTTGTCTTCCCCCAGCGCCGCTCTCTTGTTCCTTCTCGTTTGTGGTGAGTAGAGGGATGGCGAATTGTGGAAAACGGAGGCAAGAAGAGTGGATGGAGGACGACGACTTGTTGAGAGAAGAGCAAGGAAGAGAGGGGGATCTGCGCTAGCATATCCAGAGGATGCAGAAACCTCAAGGGCAAGATGATTGGTTTGCACCCAGAGGAAGGAGAGAGGAGGCGTTTGCTTTCAGAGGAGGCAGAGAGATGGACAGGGGAGTCCATGGCAGGGGCACAGCTGGGAATCGATTGGATCAACAAAGATCTAGGCAACAAGGAAACTGGAACCAAAATCGATTTGCCCACCAAGGAAACTGGAATCAATCAGGTTTTGGTGGCCAGCAAGGAAATTGGAATCAGCATCCACAGGGGGGAGGAGGTCAAGGACAAGGTAACTGGCAGCAGGGTAGACAACAAGGTCAGCAAGGAGGGGCTCTTAGGTTTGACAGGAAATCAGGGCAGGAAGCTGGTAAAGAGGGAATTAAAGCAAAGGAAATTGTCATCTCTGAGGGTCCTCGACAAAATCCAGCTGCTGATATGAGGTGCTACAGATGCTTGGAGAATGACCATCATCAGGCTGATTGCACTGGGGAGCCTGTCTGCTATAAATGTAGAGAGAAAGGACATATGGCAGTTGACTGTAATATGGATGGGAAGAAGTTGAAACTATTTGGGTTTGGAATTCCAGGGCAAGGATTCTATTCCTTTAACTTCCCTGAGGCAAAAGTAAAAATCAGTCAGGCTACTGGACTAATCTCTATTCTGGAAGGTGATGCTACTGAAGAAAAGCTAGACAAGGAACCCAAGAATCTGGTTAGGAAAGATTGGGATTTTAGAGTCAGGAAAATTGATTCTCAGGAATTCTTGGTGGTGTTTCCTGATAAGTCCTCTCTTGAGACCTTTTCAAGGCTAGCTCAGTTTCAGATGTCTGTGTATGGGCTTAAAGGAAAATTAGCAAAAACAGAAAGGGACCCTGAATCCTCCTCAGCCCTGCACACAGTCTGGATCAATGTACATGAGGTTCCTGATGTTGGTAGAGATGTGGAAACGGTTAAGGAGATTGTGGCACTGGTTGCTGAGCCTATAGCTGTGGATGAACTAAGTTTGATCAGAACTGGCCCTGTGAGGGTACATGGGAGATGTAGAAATCCTGCTTTAATCAAAGGAGCAATTGAATTCTTCTTTAATGGGAAAGGAAAGTGGATTAGGTTTGAGGTAGAAGGGTCTGCTGGTGCTACTAGTGGGGGAAACAGTGGTCCTCCTGGTGCAGGTCCAAGTAACAGAGGGGGTAAGTCAGATGAAGATAAAGATGATCAAAACAGGGGGGAAAGAACAAAGAAGAGTGCTGGAAAATTTGATAGATTTGGCAGATGGATAAAGATGGAGAATATAGTCATGATTCTATGGAAGAGGAGTTGGAGGGACAAAACCCAGGTCAGGGGGTTAACAGTCAGGAATCTTATGGGCAGGAGACTAGTGGGTGATGCCTATCTCAGCCTTTCACCCTATGATGGGACTGGTGTCTTTGGATAGTGCAAAGAGGAATGAGGATCAGACATCCAAGGTATAAAGGGTTAGCTTGACAGAAGAAGTCAACAAGACCAATGACTCAAATGAAAAAGATCAATGTGACTTGGATACAGCAGAAAAAGTGGAGGCTCTGGAATCTTCTGATTCTCAATTTGTAGTACATGGGTTAGAGGGACCTTACTTGATGGACAAAGCGAAATGGCCTACTCTGGTACTACCTGATGAGGGTCTGGAAGGTCTTACCAAGGAGGATGAGCTGGTGAGTAAGGAAGTGAGGGGAGCCTCAGGTTTTCAACAGCCAATCCCAGGAGATTGGGGGACTCAAATGGGTGAAGAAGAGGATATGATGGATGCTATATCTATCCAAAGCAAAGATTCAGATATGGAAGAGGGGAGCAAAGGCTGGGTGGAACCAAAGACCAAGAGAGCTAGGAGGAGGCCTCAGAAAGTGGTGATGGCAACGAGATCTAGCAGTAGGATTCCGAGGGATGGAATACCTATTGCTCAGAAGGCTGGTGCCAGGGCTAAAGCCAGGAATACCATCTCAGGTATTACTTCAACAGCCAATCCTTTTACTATTCTGAATAATACCCCTTCTTCTATGCTGCAATCTGTTATTCATGATTTGGGTGTGGTTGGTGATGAGATTGGGAGTCAAATAGATGTTTTCAAAGCTGAGGAATTAGCTAGGGCTGCTATTGCTGAGGTTAATTACAAAGTTTATTTAGAAAAACAAAGGGAGAAGGAGTACCCTCATGATGGTGATCTAGTTGGGGATTCAGCCATGGAGGTTATTTCTAATTCGGATAGAGGGGATGACATTGGGGTCTCCAGGGGTGGGGGACACAATGAGAGGGGCAATAATTGTTTAGACAACCAGTCTGATAATATTATAAAATGAGAATCATGTTTTGGAATGTCAGGGGGTTGGGTAAGCCTCATAGGAGGGCATGGGTGAAAAATCATGTTTTACAAGAGGATTTGGATATTGTGGCTATTCAGGAAACTATAAAGACCAATTTTGAGGATAGGGAGCTTAAGGAGATGGCTGGATGTAAAGATTTTTGCTGGTTTTGGGTGTCCTCGAGGGGGCATTCAGGTGGGCTTATTTTGGGGGTTGATGTGGGGAATTATGAGGTAGAGCAATCTATAGAAAGTGATTTCTTTTTGGGTGCTTTGATCAGGAATAGGCTCTCTAATTATAGGTTCCGGGTTATAAATGTGTATGGACCTGCCAATCATGACAGGTCTAAGGAGTTTATTTCTGAGTTACAAGTCATTTGTTCTGATATTAATTTACCTATTATCATGGGGGGGATTTCAATCTTATCAGGAATAATAAGGAGAGGAATCAGGGTCAGGGTGACCCAAAGTTGATGGACCTTTTTAACAACTTTATTGGAAATCTGCAGCTTAAAGAGGTTTTTGTTAGTGGGTCTAAATTTACTTGGTCTAACAAACAAAGGGTACCTACTTTGGTGAAATTGGATAGGATTTTAGTTTCTCCCGATTGGGGTAACAAGTTTGTAAATTGTGTTGCTTGGACTAAGGCTAGAGCTGGATCAGATCATAATCCTTTGGTACTTGATTCTGGAGAGCAGAAGAAACCAAAATCACGGAATTTTTTCTTTGAAGAAAATTGGTTTCAACATGATGAGTTTGTGGGGCTAGTGTTAGAAAAATGGAATCAGGCTAAAAGTCAACAATCTCCTTTTTCCTACTCATTAGACTCTTGGCGGGGGTGCCTTCAAGTCTTGAGGAAGTGTTTAAGGGGTTGGAATCTAAGAAAAATTGGTGAATTGAAAAGGAGGAAGGAAGATTTATCAAGGAAAATTGGAAGTATTGACCTGCATGCTGAAAGTAGGTTACTATCAATAGAGGAATGGGAGGAAAGGATAAATTTGGAGAAATCCTTAGAGAATTTATTCTTTTGGGAGGATGTTATGTGGAGACAAAGAGCTGGGAGGAATTGGGTTTTGCAAGGGGATGCAAATACCAGTTTCTTTCACCAATATGTGAAGGGGAGAAGGAGGAAATGTAATATTGCTATGTTGGAATCTGAGACTGGGGAAATAAGAGGGCAACAAGAGATTACTGCACACATTGTGGACTTTTATAAACAGCTATTTGGGCATAATGAACCTTGTGGTATAAAGCTGGGGAATGATTTTTGGCCTGACTCTTTGAGGGTCTCTGAGGAGGATAGGGATAAGTTGATCATGCCTTTTTCCTCAGAAGAGATTAAATCTATGATCATGAACTTAAAAACTAACTCTGCTCTAGGTCCTAATGGGTTTGGGCCTATTTTCTTTAAAAGGTTTTAGGAGTGCATTAAGGAGAGTTTGATGAGGATGTTCAAAGACTTTTGGGAAGAAAATTTGGACATCAAACGTCTTAACTATGGGGTGATTACTTTGGTCCCAAAATTAAAGGAGGCTAATACTATTAAACAGTATAAGCCTATTTGCCTATTAAATGTGGACTTCAAATGCTTTACCAAAGTCTTAAACAATAGGTTGGTACCTGTGGCTAGGAAAGTGATTGGAAAAAATCAGACTGGTTTTGTTAAAGGGAGAAATATTCTGGAGGGTGTAGTGGTTCTTCATGAAGTCTTACATGAGTTAAACAAGTCTAAGTCAAAAGGGTTAATCCTAAAAATAGATTTTGAAAAGGCTTATGATAGGGTAAGCTGGAGCTTCTTGGAACAGGTTATGGTTGGAAAGGGTTTCCCTAGAACTTGGATTGATTGGGTTATGAGAACTGTCAGGGACGGCAAGGTGTGCATTAATGTGAATGGGGAGAGGAGTAATTACTTTAGGACTTACAGGGGTTTGAGACAAGGGGATCCTATGTCTCCCTTATTGTTCAATCTGGTGGCTGATACTTTGGGTGTCATGCTGCAAAAGGCTATTGATAAGGGTCATATTGTTGGGGTTCTAGATCATCTTATTCCAGGGGGGATTTCACATATTCAATATGCTGATGACACAGTCATCATGATTGAGGCTGATGAAGTATCAATCAGGAATTTAAAGTTAATTTTGTACTGATTTGAATGGCTCTCGGGCTCAAGATAAATTTTCATAAGAGTGAAGTTTTTATGTTTGGGGTGTCTCAGGGAGAGAAAGAGCAGATGGCTAACATGTTAAATTGTGTTCTTGGGGAGCTTCCAATGAAATATTTAGGGATCCTTGTTGGACATAAATCCTTGACTATGAATGAGTTTGTGTTCTTGTCTCAAAAAATGAATAAGAGGTTGGATCCTTGGAAAGGGAAATTTTTGTCTTCTGGGGGGAGACAGATTTTAACTAATTCTTGTTTAAGTAGCATACCCCTATATTGTATGGGTTTCTATCTGCTTAAGGATGGGATTCATGGAAAAATGGATAGTATTAGATCTAAGTTTCTCTGGCAAGGAGCTGAAGAGAAATTTAGGTACCATATGGCTAAATGGGAAATGGTCTGTAGGTCAAAGGATCAGGGGGGTTTAGGAATAATTGAAACCAAGACTATGAATGAGTGCTTGATTGTTAAGTGGATATGGAAGTTATATCTTAGACCGGATGAGCTTTGGTTTAAAATCTTAGATGCTAAATATTTGAAAGGAGGAAATTTTTTTCAATCTAAAGAGTCAGGGGCTTCTCAGTTCTGGAAGGGTTTATATAAGGTCAAGCATCTTTTTAAATGGGGGCGGCCTTTAAGATTGGTGATGGAAGGTTATGTAGGTTTTGGGAGGACTGTTGGATACAGGGGGTTCCTTTAAAGGTTGCTTATGAGGATTTGTATAGGTTGGTCAGAAAACCTGAGTGTATTGTTGCAAATTGTTGTTTGGAAGGGGTGTGGACAATGGACTTTAAAAGAAGCCTCTCAAACCAGGAATATGGGAGGTGGCTTGGTTTACTTGAGGAATTGAATGATATTACTCTAACAGATAATAGAGCAGATAAGGTTGTTTGGGCTCTAGAAAAGAAGAATATTTTTACTACTAAGTCACTCTACAGATTCTTAACTGATGGGGGGGGGTGTTAGTAGAGTTGCAGGTTATGTTTGGCGAAGTAGAATTCCACTGAAGATTAAGTTTTTCCTTTGGCAGGTGTTCAACAATAAGCTACAGGTGGCTGAAAGCCTGGTTAAGAAAAAATGGAAGGGTAACATTAACTGTGTGCTTTGTGGACGTGTGGAATCAGTAGATCATATTTTTTTCAAATGTCACTTAGCTACTCTAGTCTGGAGTCTGATTAAAGAGGTGTTTCACTTGCCATCTGTTCCTACTTCTTTAGAGGAATTTATTCGTTCCTGGATAGGGGGTAGGGGTCCGGGACCGATCAGGATCTGTTTATTCTCCTTTGCTGCTTTTGGCTGGGCTTTATGGATCACCAGGAATAAAATGTCGATTGAAAAGAAATTTCCTAAGTCACCGGTTGATATGGTATACATGGCCTTATCATTTTTGCAGGTTTGGAGTTGCAGGCTTAAGGAGGAGGATCGGGAGCGTGTTCTTCAGGTCAAGATGGCGATACTTAGATGGATGAAGGATTTTAGTCCTAGTGCTGTTCTGTTATCACATGTTGTGGAGCTGTAATGTTGGTAGTAGTTGGGGACTTTGCAGTTGTTTCTTTTTTCTTGAACTGGTAGCAGAGGAATAAAATCCTCTTTTAAAAAATTAAAAAAAACTATGAATAATTATCTGTAGGCTGGATGGAACCAAGTAGTTTCGAGATTCAGTGTGTTTCGATTCGATCAATATATAAGTCATTCATTCTGGAATCCGGATGAGATTCAAGTGTGTTTCAATTGCATCTATTGAGAACTGAGTCCATAACCATTAACCAAGAAGCGATCAATCAACTCACAGGATCAGTGTCTAACCAATCACCAATCCGACGGAATCAAGAACTTCCAAAAGAAAAAGTGAATGACATGATGAATTGATGACGGCGGCGACAATGGAGAGCCACCAAATTTGATCAAAGTCCGGTATCCGGGAGAAGAGAAGATGCACAACGCCAAGAGGATCGTGTAGGAGATGGTGGAAGTCGCCACGCTGAGCCGCACTGCCGACTCTAAAGGCGGCGCCGCCTTGATCGTGTTCTCGATCCTGAAGCTGAGCAAACTTCATCGGGAAGTAGGAACAGAGCAATCACGAGCTCAAGAGGACTAAACAGAGGACCGGAGGCTTGAATGATGCTTACGTGATCTCGATGAGGATGTTGGAGAAGGAGTAGGCGAAGGCGATGTCGCCCAAAGCCTACAAAAAAAAAATGCACCTTCTCGCGTGGGAGGTGACGCTAACCCGTTTCGGGGCGCCCGGCGGTAGCACTCGGCAAAGCAGCGCGGCGCCGTAGTAGGTGACGAAGGCGAAGGGGGAGCATCGCGGGGGGCCGCCACCCAAATGAAGTCTTGCGGTGGCTCAGGCCATAGAGAGAACCCCTGGCCCTGAGGCGATGACGGCGGTGATGATGTGCGCGCTGGCCGTCCAGAACATGCCCGTGTGGGGCGGGCGGCCGTTGTTGTCTAGCCAATCGGCAGTACCGGCGTTCGCGGCCTCGACCGAAGCTTCCATGGGCGCAGCAAGCTGGTTGCTGTTCTCTACTCCGTTGTGCGCCGCGGGTGCCATGGCCATTGAGCGAGCAAGCTCCCGCGCGCCCTCCCTCAGTCCCTCAGATTTCGTCTTCTTCCTTGTTCGAGTGAACGAAAGAGCGCAGGAGGCAAGCGTTTGCGACTGATGAGGCAGCTAGCTAGGTGATGCGACGGGCAGTGGGAGGGGAGGAAGCAGGCTATATAGAGAAAGAACTGGAGAGCAGAGAGGAGGCCGCCGACCGGCGACCAGCAGGAAATAATAAATAAGCTCTACCAAAGGGTTGCCATGCATTAGGCGCTGAATCTGATCAATGATGGGTATCTCCACCAAATTTAATCAAAATTGGGTAATCTGTGAGAGGAGAATCCGTCTATGGTACGTTCTAGGCTATGGAATTAATGCTCAAATGTCGAATGAGCCGCCACCTATCTCCCTGTAATATAGTCTGAAAATAGGCTTACAGAATGAATACTACCAATTAACCTAGATCTATTGTTTTCTAGTTTGTTATAAGGGAATCTCATTGAGCCGGAATGGATCAACTCTTCGATATGCTTGGATTCTAGGTATATGTTATCTCTATATAGTTGATGTACCTGTCAGATTCAAACCTCTTTCCTAATAGGCTCACCCAAGGGTAGATCTAAGGGGGGGTGGCGGCTAGGTGGGCTCTAGCCCCCTCCCCCCTAGAGCTGGTGCATCAATGAAGATTTAGAGAGGGTGAGGGAGAAGAAGAGATGGAGAAAAGAAGAAAAATGAAGAGATAGAGGAAGAAAAATAGAGAGATAGAAGAAGAAGACGAAGAAGAGATCAGCCCCCTTCAATTTATTTCTGCATTTGCCACTGGGCTCACCCTATCCTGTCATGGTCTAGCTTTTCCCCATGCAAGGATACTGTTATGGACTCCTTTATTGGTAGGCAGTATAGGCGCAGGACTAGGAAGGCTAAGCCTATTAGTGCCTAAGGAGTCCAGTTCTATTACAAGAGAATAATTAGGGAAGGATTATTAAGATCTATTGTTAGGAAGTGCGCCTGGCTATAAAGGGCACCTAGATATTGTAATCAGGTTTTCATCGAAGGAAATAGAATCTACCTGGAGCAGGTGAGTTCTTCCCTTCGGCGGCGTCCATTGGCGATTCAGCCGTGGCCGCCGGCGACGACCTCCCTGTTCCCTTGCCACGATATCCTCTCCGCTCTAATTCTCAGTCAAGTCTTCTCCTACATTCTCCCCTGCGCTCTCCACGGCGACAACGCCGTACCAGTTCCTTCGATGAAAACCTGATTACAATATCTAGGTGCCCTTTATAGCCAGGTGCACTTTCTAACAATAGATCCTAATAATCCTTCCCCAATTATTCTCTTGTAATAGAATCGGACTCCTTAGGCACTAATAGGCGTAGCCTTCCTAGTCCCGCGCCTATACTGCCTATGAAAGGAGTCCATAATAGATACCCAAGACCACTTATACTGATAGGGTGTTTGTCTGAGACCCACTAAACCATTTATAATGGCGGTTCCTAAAATTGTCTGTCTTTGCTAACTAGGGGGCATGTTTTCCTTAAGTTTGTTAGTAGTAAACCTTATGAAAATCAATGGAATGATTTTGTTCCTAACAATGCTTGTACTAATTATTAGTTTGTATGGGATGACGTGGTAGTAGATATATTAATCCATTCTACTTCATAAATCAAACAAAAGGTGAGAAATGAGAAGATGGATCACTTAATAGTTTCTCAGTCAAACACCCCGCAAGCTAAGGGGAAGAAGACAACTTGCTGGAACACATGGATTCCTAGCAACTCCTGGCTCAGCTTCTGATCGATCAGAACTCATCAGAAGTACATATACAAGAGATCGATATATCTGGAGTAATTCACCAGGAAACACTGCACATCATGAGCCACGAATCAAAAACATCTTGCTCAACTGCTTGTCTGCTTCCCAGCGTCAGGCATATATATGTACCTCCAGCTAGGCTTGCTAGCTAGCGTCGACTGTGAGGACATGGAACTCCTCGAATGCTTCAAGCAGCACAAATCGAAAAGGACCTTCAGGTGCCACGTTGTCCATAATTATTATGAAGAGCTCGCCGTCGACATAGCGGTAACCAGTGCAGACCACAGCATGGTTGGCTCGAGCAGCTCTGCTGTCACCTCGGTACACCGTGCTCCTGAAGTATTCGCTAGCTGCGAACAGGACTCCAATCACCGGGCCCATTTTCTGGAGCATAGAGGTGACTTCCAAGGTGCTCAGTTCGCCGGCCTCGAAGGTCACATAGCTTTTGAGCCTCAGAGATATGTTGTCGTAGACAGTTGGTATCCCCTTCTTCAACGAACGGATCACCTCCAGAACACCTTGCACAGTTGGTGCCCCTTCAATAGGTTTCCAGGCTCCTATGTCCTTGCACTTGTCCTTGAGTGATTTTACAGCCTCGGCCCTGACCTTCAAAAAGAACGAGTATGCTCCATGATATTTCCCATCAAGTCGTCTGTACCGAGCTTCCATGCACATCACGGCAGCAGAAATAACACAACTCCCTACAAGAGAAGAATTGAAGGACGTCAATTAGTTACTTGATAAAAAAGAAAAGATCTGTCTTACTTAACTTGAATAATGATCTGAGCCCTTCAGGCACTCAATAGATATCACAAATATGTAGTTGCAAATCGACTAATTTATAGTCAAAGATCACACGAGTAATGAATAGGATCAAATAACACAAATTGAAAAAAAAACAACAATGTGGTAATTTGAACCATCTGGTCACTCAAATACTACTACAATTAGAGTATTAGGTAATGATCAACTGACCAAAAACAGAGAAAAAAAAGAACCCACTACTACAAAAACCATTTGTAGCAGCACCTCATTTTTAGGGGTGCCTCAATCTAAACCGCCTCTACAAATTACTCCCAAAAAAGGGTGTTAGTTTTTTATTAGCACAGCAATAAGTTAACATGTTTGGATCAGTTAAACTTTTATCACTAATTTCTTATTAGTTTTAGCTGATTCAACCGGACCTTATTAGCCTACCTATGTTCATGATTCCTAGGGGAGGATCTACCAATCTAGCACTAGCAAGGTGTGCTTGAGCCCCCACTACCACTACTCGAAGCATGAAAGGCCCCCGCTACTCAAAGCATGAATGGCCCCCTGACAAATCAGTACCTATGGAAGGTTGGAAGGAGGTGCTATAGATGGAAGATAATGGGAGAAACCCCTCCTAAGTGATTTTTCTAGATCTGCCCATGCCTTTTTTAAAAATTTACAGAGATATTTGATTTCTACTCGTCAAGGTTTTTTGAGCAATCCAACACTAATAAGAAAAATATCACTGGCCAAGTGAGACATATATAATTTGTTGCTCCAAAGATCAAGCCAAGAATAGCATATCTCAATAAATGGTTTTTTAAATGAACCAGGCAGGAGATCGAGTTGTCAATTATATTAAAAAGAATAAGTACATATAGACCAAAACAACATTACAACAGCAAGCCCAAAAGAGAACTCAAAGACGATGATGACGACAAAAAAGAAGCAAACCAAATAAAACTACCAAGGTAAAATGACAGGCACCAACAACCAAGATGACAAGAATATAAGAAGTCTCCATATAATCAGCGAAGTTCGATGAAGAGGCAATGATATTCCCAACATAAGACCTCAGAAAGAATGGCCTTCTGTACTCATGTGTGACATGAGGATATCTGTTGGAAACAATTCTTTGACGCACTCAACAAATTCTTGAATTCCTTTCTCATTAAGCTTCTTGTCATTCCCAAGTAATAATCCCCATGTCTTTTAGAACATTGTGCTTGGCAATGCAAGGCGTGCTCTCCAGCAAACCGATGCTTTGTCATAAGACTTGCACCAATGTCTCATCGTGGGCCTACCAGTGGTGGAGATCATGTCCTGATGGGGCGTCCCACCCATTTGATGATCATTTGCTGGCTTGGGCTCTTTTCCTAAAAAAAGGTGACTCAAATCCTGCTTGGAATAAGACTCAATAGAGGTGTGCTATTAGGACTAGAGGTGTGCTATTAGGACTTCTAGTTCTATTAGGACTTGAGAGTATTAGAATCTTATTAGGAATAGGATGCCTACTTGTATGTATGGGACAATGGAGGGGACTATATAAATAAGGGGTAGAGGCCATAGGCATCAACCAAGCCAACACAAGGGTCTCATCCAAGGCTTGTAAGAAGAAACTAGGAAGTGCACAAGAGGATTAGGCTAGATGATTCTATTGCACTAGGTTATAGAAGGGCAAGAATCAATGGGTCCTAGAGGGTCAAATAGGGTTGTGAGAGAGTGTTAATCACTTGTACTCTTTTGGATTTGTAGTTATAGAATTTGTAGTTAGCTTCGCCAAATCCTAATCTCTTTTTGTGGTTGCTTCAATCTCATCATCTAGGGTTTCCTATATGATTTGACTACATTGTTCTTGATAATGTGTTGGTTCCTATATGATTTGACTACATTTTTCTGATAATGTGCAACCTGTATCATACTCGTGACATCCTTTCAAAGATCGGAGGATACTACACATAACTGGGGTTATTAGATTCTTGGGAAATTTTGCACAATACACTGAAAGTGACCTCTCTTTGCTAGCAGACATGTAAAATGGAACCGTTTGCTGGTGGACACTTTGGTTCTAGTCAAATTTACTGGTGGACATCATGCCTAATGAAATAGTTTTATAAAATAGATATAAAATCATATAAGTGCTCAAAAATTGTACATAAAATCTTCTACACTCCAATATGATGACAAATAAATAGTAAAAGTATTGATTTGCACCGAAATGGCCATTTTGCCTCTCTTCATAAATAAACAGAGTTAACCATGGTTAATTTGTTCATATATTTTTGGACACTAAAATCTTGAAACAAATCACAGAATGTGTACATCACAAATTATTGACTATGCTAAAAATATTAGCTAAAAACGATAATATTTATAATGGTATATTTAGCATGACTGAGTTATAGGTTTATCTCCTATTAAGCTTAACTGATATATTAAACTTTATTTTTCTAGCTAATATTTTTTAGGAGAAATTTGCCATTGGACACTGCAAGTGACCGCTCTTTGCTGTTGGACACTAAAGAAGTTAAAATTTGCTAAGGGACATCTTGATTCTTATTGAATTTGCGGGTGGACACCTCGCCCAACCAAATATTTTTATAAAATAGATATAAAATCATATAAGTGCCATAAAATTATACCATAAAATTTTTTTTAGACTCTACATGATGAGAACTACATATACAGTAAAAATATTGTTTTGCACTGAAAATAATTATTTTGCCTCTGTTCATAAATAAACAAATTTGACCATAGTTAACTTTATTTATTTATGAAGAGAGACAAAATAGTTATTTTCAGTGCAAAACAATATTTTACTATATAGTTCTCATCACATAGAGTCTAATAGATTTTATGGTATAATTTTGTGACATTCATATAATTTTATATCTATTTTATACCACGTCCAACCAAATATTTGAAGGTAAGTTTGTGATCCTTCTGTAACTTGGATGATAGTGATGATGGCACTGCACGATGCAACACCCAATGATGATTTGTGTGAAGGGTGTGGCTATCTACATTGGGTGCCGAAGGCCTAGAGCCAGACAAGGGGATGACATGACTCCTCTCATGTTAAGGCAAGCTTTTAGAAAGAGGATGAGGAGGTGCTCAGTGGAGTTTAGGGCTCCCATGACAACCAGTGGTGTGACAACAACGAGGCAACAACAACAAGATTCAGTAGATACTTGGTTTGTTCATCTTCTACTCCTCTTGGAGCATAGGAACTAGATGGATATGATCTACTCTAGAAATAACCTCGTGGAGCAACGGAGGAGGGAGGACACAGCTCTGTGAAAGCCTAGACAAAACTTTGCCATGGTAAAGCAAGCCATCGACCAAGAGGAATAGGGAAGATGCATTTTAGGGCAGTGTCGGTGTCGAGGCAGGCATGTTGGGGTGGGGCGTCTTTCTTCTTGTCCTTCTCCATGTATCCTTAGCCCAGATCTAGCCTACCCACATTTGTGCCTCCATCGCTGAGCTCTACATCTCTTCACATCTCAATAAATGGTTACATAAACTACTTAACGATATGCGTCTTTCATGAAAGAGAGACCATCCTTTTGGTGAGTATAGCATTGTAGGTTATTACTCTAGTGTATTAAAGGTGTAAGTGGAACTATAGATATAGAGCAGAAGGCACATGATGTCATCTATCATCTAACTTGGAGTCTTTTGTTGGATCTGAAAGAATTGCTCAGGTCAAATTTCATTAGCTTTAACTAGAACTGCACACACCTGCTGATCAAGAATGTAGGTGACAAAATGGATAGCAAATGAAATAAGACTAGTTAGGTACTTCATCTGTTTCAAATTATAAAGCATTCTAGCTTTTCTAGATACATAGATGTTTAGATACGTAGCAAAAGCTACATACCTCAAAAAAGGCTAGAATAATTTATAATTTTAAATGTAGAGAATAGTAATTTTAGCATATGATGTGTAGCTGAATTGGAATGACTTGACATTGAAATGCATCTTACCATCTGTGTTGATGACTATAGAGCCCATGATACAAAACCAGTCACATTTGTGTGGCGGCAACTGCAATTATGCAAGCCAGAATAGAGATTATTTAGTCTCAAAAGAGAAAATAATTGTAACAACAACAACAATAATGACGACGACGACGATGACAAGAACAACAACAATCGTCGTGGTCATCATCATCATCATTATGATTTATATACCTAATATTAAAAAACCAAAATGTCGTGTCTATTTCTGTGGTTGGTTTTTCCCTAACTAACTTATGAATGTAGAAGTTGTCTCTTTCATTTATCTATAGCCCTCCTATTTTTATTTGTATATAACATATTCATGATTTATTGGGATAACCTAAAGCTAGCCATGAATCATAATCCTAATTCATAAATCCCTCCAATCCTAAGTAACCGAATAGGATTCTAATTTAAATACAAAAATATAAGGATACAGATATGTATTACCTCTTTTTTCGTTCTTTTTCTGCATGTTTTTTTCTTTCATTTATTTTGAGAATTGCATAGCACAAAGCAGACACCTACAACATATGCATACTCACCTTTATGAACGTAGCGCACAAACCCTACCCCTCTACCATGAGTTCAACTTAGGATCTGAGATGTTATTGAGACTATTATAACCATCAGGTTACATGCCTTTTGCAAAAGCTTTCCTTTCATTTTATGTTCTTTGTTCCGAATATTTTTTCATGTGTCTTTTTTCTGTGTTCTTTGTTTAATTTCCTGCATGTTTTTTCTTTCATTTTATCAAGCACCATAACTTTAGTTAGTTCTACTGATCAAATTCGTTGTACCTTTTCTAGTTCTCATAGCACTGAAGGGTGGATTTGGTCTTTCTAATCTTGTTCCAAGTAGTGTTCATGATGCACTTCCTGTTCGAATTTCGTATGAATATTTCTCATTTTTTATTGCATGAATATCGATCACTTGGCTGGGAAGGACGGAGGTTTTTGTCTCTTCCGAGGGCATATCCCATTAAGATCTTGTTTGGATGCACTTGTCATATCTACCTTAATTCATGTGTGTTGAAGTGAATTGGAGTGAAAATTAGTTTAAGTTTCATCCTAATCCACTTCAACACATATGGATTGGGATGAATACAAGTACATCAAAACAATATAATCGTACAACCCATTACCACGTGACCCGATTGCATGGCAGGACAACATCAGCACCAAAGTAGACTGCCGATCAACTGACAAAATACCCAAAAACTAATATGTTGGATGCTTGTAAAAATATTTCCAGTGCAAAACAAGATCCATACTTTTTAAGAGTAGTACATAACTTTCGCTTTGTTTTCCGTCTCTCTAACTATTCGGACAGTGGATAATTTTTTTTTTAGTCCCTCTTTTCTTATGATGATGATGGATATAGGCTCAGACTGTAATATGTTTTGGGTTGCGCACTCCATATCTTGTATGTAACCTAAGCTCATGAACTGCGCTTATAGAAGATAGAATAACTCAAGTCAAGCGATAATACGCAGTCTGATTCTATACGTACGAACAAGTTTGCTCGTAACAATAATAAGCTACGTGTTTAGTGATAATACCGAGCAATCGGCGGCTCGAGCAAAGGATGGAATTCCGTAGCTGCATCCCGCTGGCACCACCTCCCGCGCCCGGCCAATGCACTTGCCTGATCCCTTGACTGCGCCCATCGTTGGCATCCGTGCCCAAGAAGATCCAATCGTAGATGGTCGGGAGACTGAGTGGTGAGAACTGGCAATATACCAACAAACAGCAGGTTAGGGCACCTACAGTAGTAAGAGCTAGTTACTGGATTTAGATATCTTCTCTCTAGTTCTAATTTTTAGCACATAGCTTATAACATGGATAGCCCTAAATGACACTAACGTAAACTTGAAATATATGCAAGAGAGCTTAGCTCTTGATCAAGAGCTAGCTTTTCTCTCTATTAAAATATGGAGCAAACCAGTTGACACTTGGCAAAGAGCCGGATTCCAATAGTGATTAAAATATAGAAAAAAAAATGCTTAGGGCTAGCTCACATGTCGATTGTTGGAGCTTCCCTTACGTGAGTAGTTACCTTCTCCCAATGCGCATGTATTTGGACAATGCAAGATTAATAATCCATAAGGTGTGCCATATCTTCTGTGTGGAGATACCGATGCTGATGGCTGTAGTGAGACTGCCCATAAACCCACCGTTGGCTGCATAGCATCAATTGAGCACACGAGTCAGTAACTAAGAAGCCATCAGCCGCAGGATGAGTGTCTAACTAATCAATGGAATCAATAACTTACAAATGGAGGATAGTCCGATTGAAGAACAAGTGAAAGACATGACGGCGGCTACGATGGAGAGACACGATATCTGATCAAAGTCCAGTATCGGGGAGAAGAGAAGTTGCACAACGCCGAAGATCGTGCACGGGGTGCTGGAGTTGTTGCACAGCATGTAGAATATTGTTGCCGTCGCCAAGCTGAGCAGCATTGCCTTCTGCATCACCTTCGATGCGGACTGTGGCGGTGCCTTGATCGTGTCCTGAAGGAACATGAACCGGAGCAGCCTTGGTCAGAAAAAACAGTGGAACTAATAACCAAGCTGCAGAGAACAGAACAATGGAGCTGAAGAGGGGATTGTTGCTTACATGGATCTCGATGATGACGATGCTGGGGAAGGAGTAGGTGAAGGCGATGTCGCCCAAGGCCTGAAGGGCGGTATGCCAGATCTTCTGTGTGGAGGTGTCGCCGGCGCTGATGCTGACGCCAGTGAGGCTGCCTTTGAGCCCACCATTGGCTGCAAACAATTTCATCGCTTGAGCACATGCAGCATGAGTGTGTAACCAATCAGATTGAAGAATGAACGACTTACAGATGGTCTGTGCTATGCCGAGGGAGAGTCCGATGGAAGAATAGGTGAATGACATGATGGCGGCGACGATGGACAGCGGCGAAATCTGATGGAAGCCCGGTATCTCCGAGAAGACGATCTGCACGGCGCCAAAGACGACCATGTAGGAGATGCTGGAGGTGTAACACGGATCAGCATGCCCGTGGGTGTGGAAGCACCCGGCTCTCCTGACGGCCTGCATGCTGATGGACGACGCGATGGTGTAGCCGATGGCGACACCGACGAGGTTGGCGTAGTACTGTAAAACACCGCAGAAAGCGACCATGGCGCCGCCGAGGTTGGAGCGCACGGCGTCCATGTAGGTGTAGTTGCGCTTGCCGCCGATGTCCGTGTCGACCGTGTAGCACTCGCCGAGCAGCGTGGCGGTGTAATAGGTGACGAAGGCGAAGAGGAGCATGGCGGCGGTGGCGGCGGCGCCGGCCACCCAACCGAGCTGCGCGGTGGCCCAGGCCAGGGAGAGCACCCCGGACCCGGAGACGATGACGGCGGTGATGATGCGCACGCTGGCAGCCCAGAACGTGCCGGTGCGGCGAGGGCGGCCGCTGTCGTCCAGCCACTCGGCAGCTCCGGCGTTCCCGGCCTCCACAGATACCTTCATGGCCGCAACTAAGCGAGCAAGCCCCCTCTCTCTGATTTCTAGGCTGAGATTATTCCGGTATGGGACTGTGTGGGAGAAGGCACTGATGATCTAACAAGGGCCGGGACGGAGAGTATATAAAACGGTGAGGAATATGTATCTGAGTGTTCCCGGAGGCGTATTCTATTGTTTTTTAGCAAGGTTTAGAGGTGTCGAACAGCTCTAATGGCTGGCGAGTCCATCATAACCGGGGACGATCGACGAATGGCTGGCGAGTCCATCATAACCGGGGACGATCGACGTACGAAAATGACAAAAGTGGAATTATCACCTAAAGCCGGCCTCTTTTCTTCTTCCTTCACCGTTCTTCTTCTCCAGCGAACAAATTTCTGTCAACGTGATGTGGACAGTTATCTGGGCCCGTCACCGGTTGGAGAAGGAGTAAGCTAGCTAGCGACGGCGATTTCGCCAAAGGCCTGCAGCAGGCTGTGCCTGGCCGGTGACTGTGAGGCTGCCCATGGAACCCACCACACCACTAGCTGCAACAATCAAAACAACTGGTTAGTAGTTGATTGAGCATCAAAATCAGAGCATGAATATTTGCAGAGCAATCGAACTAACTGAAGAACCTACAGATGATGATCTGTGCGACGCCATGGGACTATGGGAGAGAGTCAGGTGGGACATGATATAGCAGGCAGCAGCTACGTACGATGGATAGCCACCACACCAAATCGATTTGATCAAAGTAAGATGTCTCCACCAAACGATATGATCATCGGAATGCCTATATAAAAATGAGAAATGAAATAGCCAAACGAATGAGACACTGACTTGTCAATGCGAAGCTTCTCAAAGTTATGTTTCTCTTGATAAGTCGACGGAGGGGGAGGAAATTCCGAGGGGAAGAGGATCTCCCCCACCTTGATTTGATTCCATTCCATTCATATTGGCCTCCGTAGGCCTGATAGCTAAAGCACATTTTAATTTGGCCGTTTGCGCAAGGCGCTTATAACACGCACAAACAAGCTTTTAAAAGTGAAGCTACACATGTACAAGGATATTCTATCATAATAATTCATTCATACCCCGGTTATATTATTACTACGAAATAATAACGAAAAAGTAGAAGACACTGACGATGCGATGAAAGCCTTTTGCTAAAGCGTACGTTTACTAGATTCGGCACGAAATAGTATAATAATAAGCACAACCCTATCACGAAATAATAGAAAACCTTTTGTCAAAGTGTACGTTACTCGAACCCTAACCCTGTCATCTAGCTTGTGACTTGTGAGCAAGCATGCCGAGTCCGGCCGTGACCCCCTCTCTCCTCTGCTACGCTTCAGCCCCGCGCGCCCCGCAGACAGGCTTCCGTCCCAGAGAGAGACCTGGTGGACTGCGCGCGCACGGTGGAGGAGGCGAGGATCATCCCACCGACCGCGGCGGCGCGGCCTCGCTCGTCGACAACGAGCGGCCGCTCCATCCTCGGGCTCGCCGGCGCCTCCGTACGTCTATGTCCCTGTTGGTGGCACCGCCGACGATCGGCTCATTGAGCGGCGTCATCGTCTCTCCGGCTCCGAGCCGAGCCTTCGCGCCGAGGCGCGCGCTCCCGCGAGGCTGTGCAACCGCTCACCCACCCGTCGAACACCGCTGCTCAAGAGTCAAAGAGCCAAGTTCGATCGGTGAGACCAGGCCGACCGCCGCGAACCTTCTCTCTGACCCCGACCACCGCACGAGCTTGACCTCGCGGTCGCGAGTTCGCGACGGGCGCCCACGGAGACGGAGTTGCCTGCGTCATCACGGCCTTCGCCGGCCGGCAGCTGGCCGCACGGAGCAGCATGCCCATCGCCTCAGCAACGACCTCATTAACCTTCCTCCTGTTGCTTGTTCGCCTGAGCGGCTGAGCCGGCCACGGTGCCGATGATGATCTTTTGACTGCGCCTCTTTGCTTGGGCTGTAGAGCAGCTTGCGTACGTTGATGTATCTCTTTGCTTGGGCTGGAGAGCTTGCCATTTCCGGCCGTCGTTTTTCTCGTTTGCTGCCCTAGAGACGAGCCTCCGCGCCGGCCGGCATATCTGCGGCCACGGGAAGCTGTGACGCGCGCATGCACGTACGCACACGTACCGCTACAGTACACACGACGCACGCTTGAGCTGCATCGATCGCAGACCGCTTTGCTGGCACGTGCCACAGCACCGCCCGGCAGACAGGCTGCCGGTCCAGTGCTAATAGGTTAGATCTATCCCTTACCCAATCCAAAACTTAACCCACTTCAATCCACAAATCAACTAAATCAGTGAATTTATTAAAAAAATCCTTCAACATTGAAGCCGGACCCTAGAAATAAAAGCTCGTGTTCATACCTTAAAAATTTTATTGAAATTAGCTAAAATTCTTAAATACATTTTAAAATGTCATGAAGATAATCTATACCAGTTAGCACATCAAGATTTGCACATGGGCCCCACATCGAAGCCGAACCCTAGAAATAAAGGGCGTGCTCGGCTGGCTGGTTCCGGCTGGATCTGGCGGTTTCTCTCCCTCTCGCGTCACTGTGCTGTCACTGTGCCGGCTGATTCTCTCCCTCTCGTGTCACTGTGCAACCAGCCGGGAACCTTCCAGCCGAACACAGCCAAAAGCTCGCGTTCACACCTTAAAAATTTATCAAAATTAATTGAAATTCTTAAATGCGTTTCAAAATGTCATAAAGATAATCTGTACTAGTTAGCATATTAAGATTTGCATGTGGGCCTCAGACTAACTCTAACAAGCTAAACGCAAACAGGAGACGCATTCTTGTTTTTTTGGTCACGCACAAGTAGCGAGCCACACACCCAAAACCGTGCGGCTCCAACAGCCGAGCCCCATTTGACATGCACCGCTCCTCGCCTTGCTGCTCCGGCCAACGTGGCCCCTGCCGCGCCACTTTGGCCGCACCTTGCCGCGGGCAGCCGGCACGCCACGCCGCCGCGCCGTGCGCCGAGCATAGCTCCCCCTCCCTGCCGAAAGCACAGACTCAGCCGTGCCTTGTCGGAGGTGGCCTCGCGGGGTGCAGCACGCCATCATCGTCTCCGGCGGAGGATTCGGCATCTCCGGTAGCCGATCCGGTCCCGTGCGGGATGGATCTGTGGCGCGCAAGGGGTGGACGATGGCGGATCTTCAGCGTAACGGGTCCGACGGGCGGCGGCCATGGTGCCTGGTCGGAGTGGGAGCGGAGCAGCAGGGCGGAACCACTTTTGCCGCCGCCGCCGGCCGGCCAAGACGCGCTGACGGCTCCCTTCACGGAACAGCCTCGCCGCGCGCCGCCGCGACCAGCTTTGATACGCCGGGCCGCGGACCCGCCTGCCAGCCGTGCACCACCACGGAAGCGCCGCCCCGGCCCTGTCGCGTTGTTCGCGGGCAGTATCGCCGTCGTCGACGGCGGGCTGCCCGACCTCGACGCCTCCCGGCCCCACCACTACGGTCACCGGAAGAATGCGTCGCGAGGAGAGAACGAAGCTTTTTGCGTTGCCGCACACCTCAACCGCAAAATGGCTTCTCCCTATGCGTCATCTATTGGAGGAGGTTTTAATTTCGTTACCCAAAACACTATGTCCGACCTATTTTGCGATTGGGTCACCGTTTGCATGGCTTTTTGAAGTCGGGTCTCATATCGAAGCCAGACCCTAAAAGTAGAAGTTCACATTCACACCTTAAAAATTTATTGAAATTAATTGAAATTCTTAAATACATTTTAAAATGCTATGAAGATAATTTGTACCGCTTAGCACATTAAAATCTGCACGTGAGCCCCACATTGAAGCCGACCCTAGAAATAAAAGCTCGCGTTCTTACCTTAAAAATTTATCAAAATTAATTAAAATTCTTAAATACATTTTAAAATGCTATGAAGATAATTTATAGCAGTTAGCACATCAACATTTGCACATAGGCCCTACATTGAAGCCGGACTCTAGAAATAAAAGCTCGCGTTCACACCTTAAAAATTTATCGAAATTAATAGAAATTCTTAAATACATTTCAAAAATCCTATGAAGATAATCGATACCAGTTAGCACATCAAGATTTGCACGTGGGCCCCACATCGAAGCCAGACTCTAGAAATAAAAGCTCGCATTCATACCTTAAATATTTATCGAAATTAATGGAAATTCTTAAATACATTTCAAAATGTTATAAAGATAATCTATGCAAGTTAACACATCAAAATTTGCACATGGGCCCCACATCAAAGCCGGACCCTAAAAATAAAAGCTCACGTTCACACCTTAATATTTTATCAAAATTAGCTAAAATTTTTAAATACATTTCAAAATGTCATAAAGATCATCTTTGTCGATTACCCTAGAAATAAAAGCTTGTGTTCACACCTTAAAAATTTATTAAAATTGATTAAAATTTTTAAATACGTTTCAAAATATCATGAAGATAATCCGTGCCGCTTAACACATCAAGATTTGTACGTAGGCCCTATATCAAAGTCGGACCATAAAAATAAAAGCTCACATTCACACCTTAAAATTTTATCAAAATTAGCTGAAATTTTTAAATCACGAACTTCCTATTTAGAAAATAAAAATAAAAATAGAAAAATAGGAGAAAAATATATGACAAAAAAAATAGGAGAGAAAAAAAATCCGAGAGAACCAAAAGTAACTATCGAAGGTTTAGTTACGGAAGCCCTACCCAACGGACGTTCGCCTAGAGAATGACACGATCATCCTAGGCCAAAATGTTATAAAGATAATCTGTGCCAGTTAGCACATCAAAATTTGCACATAGACCCCACATCGAAACCGGGCCCTAAAAATAAAAGCTCGTGTTCACACCTTAAAAACTTATCAAAATTGAATGAAATTTTTAAATATGTTTCAAAATATCAAGATAGTCCATGCCGCCTTAATACATCAAGATTTGCACGTGGCCCTACATCAAAGTTAGACTCTAGAAATAAAAGCTCGCACTCACACCTTAAAAAATGAATCAAAATCTCAATCCATTCAACCTAAGTTTTTGTTAAACCCAACCCAACCTAACCACACTAAGTAAATCAATCCATTTAAACCTATTAAAAATATACCCATATAAGAATTGAACCCATAAAATCTATTTTAACCCAAACCATTAGCAGGTGAAGTGAGTTCTCTATGGACCATGTTGAAGCCCTAGCTTTTCGCTTCCAGTTCTAGGTCGTCCACCGGCCGGTCAGTCTCCCGTGCTCCTGGTCTTAGACTACCCGCACTGCTATCCGGTATCACGGATGCTACCGGCCACGTACGCGGGATGCCGAAAGAAATCAGCTACAGCATGGAACGCTATATATTGTCTCCGGTAAAGACGCGGCTTCGCTATTCCCAGCGCGTTTGCGAACATGCGCTATCGCCGGGCTCCCACCACACGCGGCAAGAGCGCTCTCTCTGTCGCATGCATGAAGGGAATCTAGATGGGGCCCATTGTTTTAGTTTGATAAAAAAATATTTTAACTCACAAACCAAAAAGCCAAATTAAATTTCGATTGCACTATTAAATTCGTTTCAATAAATCCTTCAAAACTAGATCTCACACAGATATATTTAGATAAAGGGACAAGTGAGCCCTATAGTGAATAGAGGATAATATAGAGGTTGGATAAGTACGAGAGAATTAAATATAAGAAGAGAATCTTAATGACCAAGATGTATAGAATATAAAAATAGAGGAATATAAGTGTGGATAGGCTTAGCAGCCGGCTATACCGAGCGAAGCCAGTGCGCGCACAGACTGCTCGTCTGGCCACCGCGCGCACCCGTCGTCGGTCGGCCACAGCAACATCTCCTTGCCTTCTCCTGCTCGTCCAAATTAAACACGCGGTGACACAGACTGCTGCATAACCTTCTTCTCCCTCTCACCCGCGCAGCCGACGCCTTGTGAAACACGTTGGGCCGGGGACGACGACGCAGCTCGCGCCGCGGCACACAGAGGCACGCAAATCGGGCTCAACGAACACTGCTGCAATTTCCATCCCCTTTGCTTGCTTCCTCTGCTTGTCACCTAGGTCGTCGATCAACACGGGCTTTGGTCTTGGTCGCCGCCCAGGTCATGCCATCGCAGACATGACGCTTGGCCACCAAGCGCCGCCATGGGTTGACCGTGGGCAGCGCATTGCGTGCCCTTGCCAACACAAATGCGC
Organism: Chrysopogon serrulatus; assembly: GCA_015844335.1. Lineage (NCBI taxonomy): Eukaryota > Viridiplantae > Streptophyta > Magnoliopsida > Poales > Poaceae > Chrysopogon > Chrysopogon serrulatus. The sequence goes on along the minus strand of JADLZL010003781.1, from coordinate 12,783 downwards.
GCGGCCACCGTGATGAGCCGCGCAGCCTCCCACACGCACAGGCACGGGCAGCCCAAACAAGTGAGCCCGACAACAGCCTAGGCCCAGCAGAAGCCCACGGCCAAAGCTGCATGCACGTGAAACGTGCCATTATTATCCCTGGCGAAACGTGCCATCCCATTATATACTAGAACAGCGCGCGGTGTTACCGCGCTTGGAATGTGCCCGTATATTTTAATTTAACGAAATGACAATTGTGGGCCAATTAAAAGCTCAGTAGCAGTTGGTCTTTTGTTTTCTGATTTCTTTTTTTGTTTTGTTTTCTTTCTTTTTAAAAAAAACAAGGAAGAAAAAAAATAACCGTGATTTCATTTCATCAGTATGTACGGTCCTTTTCGTTATTTAAATTATCGGTATATATGGTCCTTTTCGTAATTTAACTTTTCAGTATATACTGTCCCTCGAGGTTTGTTCTATAAAATAACCAAAGACGTACTGTTGGTTAATTTAAAAAAAATTAAGGAGGTTTTGTCTTTGTGAATTGTTTAATATGTGTTACAATAGAATTGGTGTCGAGTTAAATAACAAAGCACCTGTAAGACTATCAAAACTTATATGTATGACTATTTAGTAATGTTTAAACATCAACTTTAATGTAACAAATAATATGCGTCATTTAAACTATTTATAACCTTTTTATTTTGTGGCTAATGGCATTATATTGTTTATTATTGTTGATGTTATATGAATTTAAGTTTTAATATGTATTACATATTATTTTTAAGTTCTTTATTTATTCATGTATTGGTGATTTTTTAAAAAAAATTCAAACTATTTGTTTATAAATATTATTTAGTTTTGTTAATTTTTAGTATATTCATTTGTTAGAATATGATTCTATGTAGTTTTCGTTGGTCGTAATTTTATTTTATTAGGTGTTGTTATTTACAGGGGGTTATATAATTATATTTTTTACTAAAACTATCAACATACAAGTAGATATATGTTAGTTTTAAAAACGTAAGAGGATCGTAATCATATTAATTGTAGGTGCGCATCGTGTTATGTTGTTATTGAAGAAGAGGGCTATTTGCATCGTGTTATGTTGTTATTTTAGAAGATTTTTGGTGAAAGAATTATAACATTCGGAGTTAGGATGGATGAAATATAAACTTCTGAGTTCATAGAGTTTTACCATTATATTTTTTTTTTTTCGTTGCACCCAATGTATATTAATTAGTATAGGTTACAAAAAAAACAGGATACAAAGAGCAAAAAATAATTTAGCTAATTCAATTGCTCGTGTCGGACACAACTGGTAGCTCATGGATTTTTTATTAACGCTACAGTTTTTACATGCTAACGGTGCACAAAGAGTATGTGTTAAATAAAAAAGTACCTGTAAGACCATCTAATATATGTCATTTAAACTATTTGAAATCTTTCTATTTTGTGGTCGATGACATTATATAATTTTTATTATTACTGATGTTATATGAATTTAATTTTTAATCTGTCTATTCATATTAATTTTAAGTTAGATATATGTTAATTTTAAAACAGAGGAGGATCGTAATCATATTAATTGTAGGTCCGTGTCATGCCATCTATGTTATAATTGAAGAAGAGGGCTATTTGTATTTATAATAATCATAAAAGGTTACGAAAAAATAAATTGAACATGTAGGGTTTTATTTTAAAAGATTTTTGGTGGAAGAACTACGAGATTCGGAGTTAGGATAGATGAGATACAAACTTCTTAAGTTTATTGGCAAAACGTGAATGAGAGAAATTTACAAATAATTCTAGATTTTTGGATGATGAAAAAGAGGTTGAAAATATTTTGGTAAGCTCTAATGTGGTTATAGTTTATTCGCGTATTTTTTGGAAATTTTTTAGAAAGGAAAAAGGCTTACTTTAATCTTTTGGGTATGTTTTTCGTGTACACTTAGCAATTTCCTTTCCGGCTGACATGTGAACAGTAAAAGCCATATATGAAGAGTACATGAACAGTGGTAAACAGTGCATGTGAAAGCGATTTTTCCCCCGTGATTTGATCCGTTCGATCGTGATCCGACGGCTCATATCTTTTTAGGATGACGTGGCCACCCTATCTTCCCAGGACCGCGACGCGGTTTCAGTATTAGTAAGATGACCATCGGGCTGGCCCGGCAGACGGCACGGGCCAAGCACGGCCCGTGGGGAGGCGGGCCGGCACAAAGACGCCGTGCCTCCCGGGCCGTGCCTCGCCGGGCCTCGTGCCGACCCGCCCGGGCCAAGCATGGCACTCGTGGGCGTTTTTGAGCCGTGCCGGCCCGAAAAGCCCGGCAACGCCGACGGGCTGTGCTAGCCCGAGGCCCACAAGGATTGCCAGTGAGGTGAGCTGCGAGCGATCTGAGGCGGTGGCGGCGTAGTGCGAGCCGGGGAAGAAGGGGGTGGCCACCAGGCTCGACGCGCAGGAGATTGAAGGCGTAGGCCGCCGTCCGTCCGATGCCTAAGCAAAGATCGTGGAGGAAGAAATTGTGGCACGTCTGGTCTTTGGCCTCCACAAGAAGAAGCTAGCGAGGAGATGGGGAGGAGGGGCGCCCCGGCCTTGGAGCAAGAGCCGGTGGGGGAGGAGGAAGCCTTGGCCGGTGGAAGGGAGGGGGCGCAGGCCCCACGGGCCTCGGCATAGAAGCCATCGAGGAGGAGGGAGCCGGGAGGGATCGCACGCTCACGCGAGACGTCCGAGTGGAACGGCGGCGACTACGGGGTGGGAAGGGAAGGGATAGTTAGGGCTCAGGGGTTGAGGAGTGAGGACTAGGCTCTTAACAGGCCAGCTAGTCAGGCCACCACCGGGCCATATACTTTGGACCGGCCGTGCCGTGCCGGCCTGCGTGCTGAGGTAAGGCCCGTGCACGGCTCTGCTACTCCGGGCCGTGCCGGCCCAGGCCCAATCATCATCGGGCCGTGTTGTGCTCGTGTTGGGCTAAAAATACGGACTTCGTGTCGGGCCTTCGTGCCACGGGCTGCATGGACATTTATGCATCCCATGCACATCCTCCGTATCTTCTTCCTGTTATAAAGTGTCTTCCTAAAGTAATTTATAGTTTCATAATAATAAATTATTATAGTATTTACATTTAGAATTAAACATCTAATTGGCTCTACCTCGTATCTTTAGAGCATCTTCAGCAACTCTACTCAGAAAAGACTAGCCACATATTTTGTTACTACTTCTCTTTTGTTATTTCCTCCAACATAATTGCCTAAAATATGACCCTAAATTCATTCTAGTAGAGAATGATACGTGGAACCCACACGTCATCCTCTTCCTTCTCTCATCAGCCAACGTCAGAGAAAATCTCAGCTATCTCGAGTGCTCGCGAGAGACAGTCGCCGATGGGGCCTCCACCGACTAGGAAGGGCCACGGACCATAGCGAGGCGCGGGAGAGGGCCATTGTGCCCGTGCCGTCTCCCACGGCGAGAGGAGCTATGCTTATGCCGCCTCCCACACACGGGGGAGGAGGCGTGCTGTGACGGTCTAGGTGGACGAAGACGGCCATGAGGAAGAGGAGTTGGTGCAGGCCACAATGGAATAGGGCCAGAGAACCAACGACGGCATGGAGGTGGTTCAACTCCTTGATGGCTCCCCGATGGTGGCATGGAGGCTCCCTCAAAGGCGACGTGGAGGCTGCCTTGTGGCGAATCGAGAGCTCAGGTGGACAAAAGACACGCGCGGAGAACAAAATGGGTTGGCACTTGTTGGGCCAATAGAAGTGGATAGTTGGAGGAGAAAAGTAGGAGGGTAGCAAATTTTGGTGGTCTAATAAGTAGTTTGATGGAGCATGTGCTTTGGTCAAAACTGCTCAAAAAATAGGATAGATAGCATTTTAGATGGTTGGAGATACTTTGCATGACCTTTAATGGCCGGACCTCCCCCCACCCCCCCCCACCCCCCCCAAACTTCAGTTGGAAGAGACTTTGGGAGAAGAAGTGTTTGGCAGTAAATCACCAGTCACAGCGTACTCGCGCTCAATAATGATTACATAAATCATCTGGTTGAGAACGGATAGAAAAAAAAAAAACTTGATCCGTAGATATCTTCTCACATAGATCGAGAAAACTCCCGAATTCCTACGCTATACTTACAAACCAGCGCTGTAGATTAAACCGGCCCCATACCTGTGTTTTAGTGAGCCTAAGAGAGCTCGAACCCAGGCCACTCGGGGAAAGTACTGAGTTGGACTGACCAAGGAACGGGATAGCAACAATGCCAACCGGCCGGATAATTAAACGCCTGCGCAAGCATCTTGGAGGAAAACGGGCAAAGAATCAACGATATAGGGAACTTACTCTCGTGGCCGGCCAAATTAGTCCGGGGAAGCTTTCGAGGCACCGTGCGGAGCGGCGGAGCCGGAGCGTAGTTCTGAAGTGTGAACTCCTGATGCGGCGCTGCGCCGGCGGCAGCTCTCTGCATGCGGTGCTCCGGGCTTGAACGCCCGCCGTTTGCGGACAGCATGGGCATGGCTGAAAGCCTGAAACTGGGAGGAGAGAGATCGCCGCCATGGACGACGGCGGCCGCCGGTGGGGGACTTGAGCTTGACATTTTGGGGGGCTAGCTCAACAATGCAAGCTGCGTCCATGCATGTTTGTAAGGGAAAGGGTGAACTCGATGTTCATGCATGGTGCGTGGTTGGTGATCGGTGAGGTGGCTTTTCCGGGGAGGGAGCATCTTGATTTGACGATGACTTGCAACAGTATGCATCCGGCCAACACCTCCACCCCCATTTGCGAATCGCGACGCTCAGAACTTCAGATCTAAGCACCATTTGTTCAACTTGTTTACTTCATGAGCTGTTGTGTATTGTGTTGCTTTACAGTTTTTTATGGTTGAAGTGGATGGCAGCTACTCCATTATACTACCTGCTACAACGACTCGTGAGATACCATTGTGTGGCGGCCGTACTTGAATCGGAAATGCACAATGCAAATCTTATACCGATAATAAGTCACTGTTTGGTTTGCGGATTTGGTTCATGCGGCATGAATTTAATTAGAATGGGTCGGTCCGGCATTTTTTGTTGAATGAACTCATCCTGCAGAATCATTATCACATGAGTATTACACAGTGATGGACGATGTGAATCCCTGACGAAAACCAAACAGCTCGAGGAGGTTCGGTTCAGTTTCTGCCTTTCTGGATAGGATAATTCTGCATGATAAAACATTCCACTAATAACTAAACACGCTGTAGGTCACCGTGTTTTGCAGTTTGGCTGGTCGCATGTAGTATTTATTGACGACACTGTGTAAGGCGGAGACTAGTGGTGCTAATTAATTTTATGTATTTAAAAAAAGTGCGCACAAATCTTCATTACATAGTGCACCCCCCATAGAGACTTTTTACCTGGTTATTAGTTACCTCATTAGGATAGGACTATGTCTCATCCATCTAATTATCCCCGCGATTAGGCGGTCTAGTGCTTGTTACACTACACCAAACGAGCTCCATTGATTGCCCACAGAAAACAGGGGAAAAAAACGAGCTTAACCAAGCTAGTAAATTATAATCCCAGTGGATGATCTGCTGCATGAGGTAGTTGCAGTTAAAGACTTCGAGATGAAATCAATTGAAAGACATGGTTTGCAAATGGATTTAATATCATGCATGGAGCGAAATGAGTTCATTCGCTACTACATAAATGGTTTTTTGCCAACGGCATTTTCGTCATTTGTAATAAAACCGCCAGTGATACTATTCGGATCAAAACCAGCGGTGAAGCCAGGTCAGAGATAGAGGCAACGGTGAAACCCATGCAGCATAATGCTGATACTATCATGCAAGCACAGCTGGGGATGGGGAACAGATCATGTCACCCAGAAAACGAAGAGAAGACATCACCTTCTGCGTACCAAAAGCTCTTAAGGTAAGTGTTCTCTAACATCATCAGAACCTCAACAGAATGGCCGCTTGTGGTTGAATAATATTAACACTGGATATAGAAACAGCAATATCTCCTATGGATCAGAAATGTCTATTAGAGTTATAGAATACGATAATAAGATGTGTACAACCATTCATCACTAAATGTAGTCCAACCAAAGACATGCATCTGTCAACAAAATATAATCGAATCCAATTCACACAAATACATTAGTCTTCAGTTAACACTTATATCACTTAAAATATCCAACGTCGTGGCATAGATGCAACATGCGTTGTCACATGAGAAGTCCTTCAATGCTCATGAGCAAAGGCAAGTTCACACTTACAACCTTTCTCTCCTGATAGAGAAGAAACAACATACCACCTACACTCTATGATACTAAGAAACAGTAGTGATTTTGGAGAATGATGTGCTCACTTAACTTGTTTCTGTCTTCTCCAGTGCTGAAAATAAAGATTGATACATCTATAAATAACTGGTGCAGCCATAAATGAAAATCACAACTTGAATAGCAGCTCAAAAATAAACTTACTGTTGTAGTTGAGCAATTTCTCAATGAGATCAACATGGGTCATGAGCATTCGCCTGCAGCAGTAGCGGAACAATTCCAAAGCATCCAGAGCATCCCTGGCAATAGAAAGCATAGAAATTAAGATCATGAATGTTATCGGTTTATGTCATAGCATTCAAAAGAAAAATTTGCGGATACAGACTAGAGACAATTTTCAAAGATACTCAACGGAAAATACAAATCGAGCAGTAACAAGAACATAGAACCCTTATATGCTCAGAACTGAGCAGCTCAAAATCTTTACCAACTGCGATGCATAGCACAAAATCATGATACACTATAAATATATGATTGGTGGCTTACAGTGCAAATAACAGAGTAGATGGACAAGCAGGAAGGGGCTCAACTCCATTTTCATCTCAGGAGCATGGTTGATTTGTAACCACCACAACCAGTTTGTGTTTTAGGGTCTATTTCCTCACCTAGCAGGAGTGCTATCGCTAGTTAGTGAGGAGATGCAATTTTGGAGTATGACCAGGGCTCAACAGGATTATCCCATCTTAACTCAGAATAAGGCTACTTCTTAATATGATGATACATAGATCCCCAGAATGTTCGAGGAAAAAAAATCACACCCAAAAAAAACATATATATGCAGAATTGCAGACATGAAGGTACATTCCCACATGGTAAGGTATTCTTATGATCTTGATCTGGATGGCGCTAACCCAAGAAGCCCGACATCCGACCACAAGGGTAGGGATAGAAGGGGACTGGGATAATAGATTTATTTCTTCTTGCTTGTTTTGATTGATACAACACCTCTTCTTATATAGCAATTTCTTCTTGCTTGATTTGATTGATACATCACCTCTCCTTATTATATCTAGAGGCTTACTTGACTCCTAAGCAAGATGGCTAATCTTATCTCTAGCCATAACCCTAATGAACCTCTCATATTAACTGACCTAGCCCATATAGCCTAGCCGACTGCGCCCATGACAGCCCTGGTTTAACAGATTTAGTTTCTTGGGCTCACAGCCAACTGTGGTTTCCATGTACTGTTAAACATGTTGTTCCTTTATGTAGGATCATATTGTCTGAACCTGGGGATTGGTGTTTTAATGCGGTGGTTGCCACCTCATCTGAACCCTGGGCATTAAGTAAGGATGGCAGTAGTTGGTTTCGGTGTAAGAACGGTTTAAGTTTCACAAACTTCTGTAATTTTGTTGCCATGAGTAATGAAATTCAGTTTGTTAGTGGGGGGAAAATGTACTATTAAACATAACCATTAGTAATGACTGATTTCAACTACCAACATTCAGGATGTACAAATATAATAAACGTTAAGCATAAGATCCTAGAAGGGCACAAAAAAGAGAAATCCTGAAGTTACGGACATAAACATCTTAGCTAATCTGAACTAAGATAACATGCAGGTGTAAGGACTACGGAGGCCACAAAATGACAATTTGCTAGCATATAAATAAAGCTTAGAGGCTACAAATCTTTTAATGCAGTACAAAGAAATCCACCTACAGATCAGTGACCTCTGGTCAGTAAACTGTTAATCATTATCAAGCATATAGTCAAGGACACACTGCTACTGATGCTGAATCAGTATACCCAAGCTCTTATTGATTAATTACAGAACAACACACTCTATTGGTTATCTTTGTCTGTAACAAGATATACAGCATACTGCAGTGACATAACAGCCTAGAGTCCAAATTTTATAAATAAAAGAGTACTAAAGTTTTGCAATTAAAATGAGCTACCACACTGAATAGAATGCATAGTTGATCTCATATGCCAGGTTTCATAATAAATTTTAGGAAAGAGCTGCTTTGACAGAACTAATAAGTAATAAATGAAGGCAAATACTTCATTACACTTGGCTGGTTTCTAATCAAGCCTTCTGCACACCCCACCTGCACGACCACACACCCCACTCGCTCGCCCTCTCTCCCTCTCTCTTGCCCGCGGCGCCCGACGAGCAATTCCCCGTCACGCTCTCACACCAACGGCGACCTCCTCCCCGTGCCCGCCCGGATTCGGCAGCAGCAGCAGCGCTGGTGAGGTAGGCGTCCTCCTCCCCTTATCTTCCCCAGTTCCGGCAGGTTTAGAAGGAAAGTTTTTTTTTTTTTTTTTTCTGAGACCGGGGGGAATGGTGGGGATGCCAGCAGGCAGTTTAGGGGCCCTGGTGGCGGCCAGGCTAGGTCGGTGCGGGGGCGCCATGGCCAAGACAGCACCCGCGGGGGCAGGGGAAGAAGGTGGCACTGTGGGCAAGGGCACCGGAGTCAAGGAGGAGGGAGCTTGTTGTGCTTTTTTTGACTATAAGAAGCCGCTGCGATGTGCGCGCACAGCCGTGCGTGCGTTAGCGGTATCCATAAATGAATATATTTATTCATACAAAGAAGCATGAAAAATGTATCCTTTTTGGCTTAACTCCAGCTTGTGCAGCCGTGTTCACTTGTCCAGCAGCAGCATAACACGATGCAACAGTAACACCACTCGGGTATGCAGCAGTAAAACCGCAAAACAAGAGCCCAGTGCTCAAAAGAGAGGAGATTTTACCCTTCCGAGTAGTCGGCCTGGAGGAGGTCGAGGTAGAGGTCCCATTTGTTCCCAATCACCTGAAACAGCGAGAAACAAACACAACTCAGTCCAACTCACCATCACAACAAAGTCTCCTCCCCCACAAGGTCGAGACGCGGCTGGCCGCCTAGCAAGCGGCGTGCGCGAATCACGGTGGCGCGGTGAGTGCTGCAGGCCCAGTGTGGTACGGAGCTGTCGCTGTGCGACTCGAACCAAACCCTAGGGCCTAGAGGAACCAACCTAACCCAAACTAGCCGCGCCGCGCGAAGTGTAGGGCGAGTCGGGAGGGGCGTGTTACCTTGCCGCAGGTGAAGCAGCGCACCGGGATGATCATCTTCGCCGAAGCCGCCGCCGCCGCCGCTGGAGCCCGGAGCTGGGAAGGGGATAGGGAGGGAGGGTTTGGTCGTTTGGTCGCGGAGGAGGTTGTGAACGAAGCAGAGGAGCGAGAGAGGCGGTCAGCGAGTGAAGTTTAGCCATTTCTTAGCCACAGATGGGCCTTTGGGCTGGACGATTGGGCCTGGGCTATTTATATTCCCTCTCAAATGCCTCATGGCCCATTAATGGCCCATTAACCCCCACCCCCCCCCTCGGGCCTCGGCGGACTTTTCTTCCGTGTCGGCGGTGGATCTGGACGCGTAGCCGCCGGGTAGAAGCGCAAGCGCCGCTGGGAGGAGGGGACAGGGGAGGCGTCCTGAGCCCCGACCGCCGCCGGCAGCTTGTGTTCGACCCATGGGTTCACGAGTTTCGGGTCCTCACATGGACCCTCCTCCCCCCCCCCTCCCCTCCGCCGCTGCCGCAGCAGCAGCAGCCTCGTCCTCACGGCGAGCGTCACGGCGGCGGAGAGACGATGCCGTACCAGGACGCGGACCACAGGCTCCGCGCGCTGGCCGGGCGTGCCGAGGGCTTCGGCCGCCACGCCATCGGGGGCCTCCACGGCGCCATCTACCGCGTCACGTCGCTCCAAGGTACTTACTGATCCCTCCCACTCCCAGCGCTGCTTCCAATCCAATCGTGGAACCAATTGATTGATTCCCGGACGACGAATCGGCGCGGCGCAGACGACGGGTGCGGGAGCCTGCGGGAGGCGTGCCGCGCGGAGGAGCCGCTGTGGATCGTGTTCGAGGTGTCGGGCACCATCCACCTCCACTCCTACCTCCGCGTGTCCTCGCACAAGACCATCGACGGGCGCGGCCAGCGCGTGGTGCTCGCCGGGAAGGGGCTGCAGCTCAAGTCCTGCCACCACGTCATCGTCTGCAACCTGGTGTTCGAGGGAGGCCGCGGCCACGACGTCGACGGCGTCCAGATCAAGCCCGGCTCCACCAACATCTGGATCGACCGCTGCACGCTCGCCGACTACGACGACGGCCTCATCGACATCACGCGGCAGAGCACAGACATCACGGTCTCAAGGTCTTTCTTTATTCCCCTTTCCTTCCCGCCTCCTCTTGTAAATAAATGTAGGAATCTGTAAATGTAGGAATTTGTAGTAATCGATCTAGTGCAAATGTGCAATGCAGATGTCACTTCATGCGGCACGACAAGACGATGCTGATCGGTGCGGACCCGACGCACGTCGGCGACCGCTGCATCAGGGTGACCATCCACCACTGCTTCTTCGACGGCACGCGGCAGCGGCACCCGCGCCTGCGCTTCGGCAAGGTGCACCTGTACAACAACTACACGCGGTGCTGGGGCATCTACGCCGTCTGCGCCGGCGTGGAGGCGCAGATCGTGTCGCAGTGCAACATCTACGAGGCCGGCGGAGGGCCCCCGAAGAAGACGACCGTGTTCAAGTACATGCCGGAGAAGGCCGCCGACCGAGAGGACGTGGTAGCGGGGGTGATCAGCTCGGAAGGCGACGCCTTCCTCAACGGCGCGCTCCCCTGCCTGATCGATGGCCCTGGACCTGTCTTCAGGCCGGAGGAGTACTACCAGCAGTGGACCATGGAGCCAGCGTCGCCGGCGCTCAAGGACGTCATACAGCTCTGTGCCGGATGGCAGCCGGTGCCCAGGCCCTCTGACGATTGCTGAGTCCGTCATTCTGATATGCTGCGGCTTGCTTCTGCTAAGAGAATATTTGTTTCACAAAAAGTAGTAGCGCTACATTTGTATGCATCCCACTAGTAGCAATGCATTTGTATGCTACTCCTCTCCCTTCATCTGCCGGCCTCTCTGAAATGTAGAAATGTTGATAGAGTTCTCTATTTGTATTTTTATTATTTATGGTACAATACTACAATTATCAATGTACAGAGATTTCTCGAATCCGTAGCTTTCGAATAGCTTGTAGTAGATGTAGTTGTGAATGCTACTCTTATGTCTTATATTAGAAAGCTGCAAGACACGTCAACTTGATTTTTAGACATTCACAGAGAATTAAGATCTCCATTCAGAATTGGTGTCAGGAATGGAGGAATTTTAACTTTGATCCACAGCTTGATGGTTTAGCTGCGCAGATGGCTATGACAGAAGGATCCTTCAAAAGATACTAAGAAGGTATGTCAAAACTGTCCTTTAGATTTCGTTTTTGGGAAGGATAGGTGGATGGTTGATTATGCACTTCATTTTCATAATCGCAACCTGTTTACTTGTAGTCCATGTCATTGCATCCTGTAATTTACATCCTCTTTTAGAGCAATTGTAATCTTAGCATTCATGTTGGCCAGGTTAATTGAAGCACACATTAAAGTATATTCTCTTGTTTTCTTCTATGGATCATTGCGCTTTGCGAACCTTCATAAATTTACTTCAGTTCAGATGTTTATTGTCAAACTCTTCAGAACAGACATGTTAGCCCAGGATAGGTAACTGAACAATGGACGCTGGGGCTGGAGAACATTGAAATAGACTGTGAAGGAGCAACTCTCGAATGTTTCCCACTAATAACATATTCCCTTTTGGGACTTTAGATGTCATACAGTACAGGGAATGCTATTGTGGTCTTCATAGAAGACTGGAGTGGTCTAAGTATCAGTCTTAGAAAATTAGTTTGAAGCACTAGGATGGAAAAAGAGGCTGGAAGGGGAAGAAGCATGCAGGGCCAGGGTTCTTGATGTATTGCATTGCTGAAGATCACATATCTAAAAGGCTAACCTTTTGTCCTTTCGGCAGAAATGTGACATCTTGCACAATTAACAAACATATAGCCACCTCATCTAACCAGAATTGAGTTTGTGTTGATGCATTCCGAATTGTGTGTTCGTAACCACACATAAATATTTCTCCTCTAGTTGAAGAGAAGTGAGTATGACAGAAGGATATTCGAGAAAGACAAGGAAAAGGTCGTGGATTTTTTTGTTCTTTTTGAAATTTTAGCTGGAGCACTGCTGTATCATTTATTGAAGAGCAGCACACAACACAAAAAAGAAATAGCACATTTCATCAGATGGACCTCCTCCTTATCTAATGATACAAATTTGATACCATAAATCTTAATGTCTTTTTCTAAAAATTAGGTCAACATTTTTAAAAAAAATGACTTGTGCAACTTTAAAAATCTATGTATTTAGAGAGAGAGGAGAGCAGAAAAAAAATATCAAAATTGGTTTGGTTAACCGTAATACCTAGTATACTTCTGGGAGATAATGTACTTCTAGGAGATAATGCAATAACATAATTGTACCGTAAAGCATCTAACAAGAAATGGATCATGTATTCATGTAACAAAAGAAAATGGAAAGCAACAAATAATGCTTCTAACACATCAAGTCTCATGAAAATACATCTTAAATATAAATATACAAATGGGCACAATTTTAGTGTTT
>JADLZL010003780.1:0-125083 GCA_015844335.1 Chrysopogon serrulatus | reverse complement strand
GCTTTGACTCCCTACTTCGGATGAGCATGAACTCCGGACCATCTTTACCATCATTGTAGCCTAGGTGGTAATCGGATTAACATCACCATTCATGACCTAATCGGTATGTCTATCACCTGCAATGACACTTCTCCTACAGCTTGGCTTACTTTAGCAGTCACCCTATACGCCCGGGACGCTTGCGGCTCCGACAATAAACCACTTTGACAAGCCACGACATGTTAGTAGTGCTATACTCATCGATATCTCATAAGTGCTAGTTCAGTTTCAAGAGGCCTACTCTCATGCTACAACAAGAAGCTATCGCTTGAAGGACCCATGACGGTGTCATAGGCAATGATGACAGTTACTACATACTGATAACATCACCCACTACTCCAAGGTTTGCTCAAATTCATTGGTGTTACAGCTCTGCATATCCTTGTAATCAGTCCCTATACAATGATGGCTTCACCAACAACTCTGGCACTTCCCTCGAGTAATCTACTAATGGAAGAGCGGCTACCGTGACCTTCTGAAAGGTCCAATTGGCTAGAGGGGGTGAATAGCCTAATTAAAATTTCTACAAAAGCACTAGATGAACCGGTTAGTGACAAAGATGGCGCTCAAGCGAGTTTTGCGCTAGCCTACAAGAGAGGGGGTTTGCAAGCCACCTATCCAACAAACTAGCAACCTAATACACTAGAGCACACTAAGAGTAATGTCCTTAGCAATAGAATTACTCTACACAATCTAATATATTACTTGCACAAGGTAAAGGGGTGATCAAGGTATGCAAACCGAGCCTTGTGGATGAAGCCAATCACCGTCTTGTTGATTTGATCAATAGCAATATGAAGAGCCAATCAACAAGAATACCAATATGATCTCGAAGGATCAATCCACAAGAATAAGGGAGACTCCAATTTATCCTCGAGGTTCACGTGCTTGCCAACACGCTACGTCCTCGTTGTGTCCCCCTTTTCCACGTGGTTCGGTGGCTAATCGGTATCACACACCGAGCCTCACAAGGCGCCACAAGAACCTACCAATGGCTAGGAGGCCAAAAACAATCACCGGCTTGCTCACACATCTTCTCCGCTGCTCCAACCGTCTAGGTGGTGGCAACCACCAAGAGAATAAGCAACCACACAGCGAGAACGATCACTAGTACCACTAGATGCAAGAACTCACAAGCAATGCACTAGAATCTCTCCCAATCTCTCTTTGGATGCAAGCAATCAAGCAAGATGAGAGGGAGGAGGTTGGCTTAGCTCTAGGGTGCTCAAGAATGATCAAAATGTGCAAGCGTTTGTCCCTAAGCCGGCCAACATGCTTATATACCCACTACTCAAACAAACCAACCGTTATACACTTGGTGTGGCTGACTCGGGGCCATCGGACGCTCAGATGATCTGTACTGGACGCGTCCGATGTCTGCCCCCAAGCCACAGATCGTCGCCACGTGTCCTCGTTTGAATTTAACCGTTACCCGCGCACTGAGGAAGCGTCGGATGCTCAGGTGACACTCACCGGACGCGTCCGATGCATGCACGAACGCTCTGAAACTACGCGCGTCAGAAGAAACACGTCGGACACTGGGGGGAGCCACCTGACTCAACTCAGAGAGCTCCCAAAACCGGCATACACCCATCGGACGCGTCCGATGGGGTGGCACCGGATGCCTCAGCGTTAGATGACCTTACCACGCACGTTCTAACAACTAAATTGCTTTGGATCGGACGCGGAGACAAAAACTCGTCGGACGCGCAGATGCAAATACTGAGCAGCGCCAATCTTCACAGGGTCATCGGACGCGTCCGACGCCTCGGGACCCAGCGTCCGATGCCCTGAAAGAGCTTCTCTCACTCTGAAAATCACCGAGTCCCGCCTCACAAGCTCGGCGGGAGGGGTTTTCACTCAAACCCCATCAACCCTTGCTCTCATGTGCCAACACCAAAGTGTCTCACCACTTGTGCACGTGTGTTAGCATTTTTCAAATGAATTTTGCAAGAATTAAGTTAGCACACTAGGTTCTAATGCAATGCATGAAGTCAAACACCTAGTGGTACTTGGATAACCGCTTTCGACACATGATCACTCCTCTTAAGAGTACGGTTATCTATCCTAAATGTACTCACACCCTCTATGGTGTCTTGAGTACCGAAAGCAAATGGCCCTATAGGTTATACCTTTGCCTTGAGCCCATTTGCCTCCATTTCATCTCCTCTTTCTCACTTGGAGCACTTATGGTCATCTCCATTCATCACCTTGCTCCATCTTGAGTGGACCATCCATGCTAAAGCTACACACATGCTTAACCAAAGGATTAGTCCAAGGTTTCATCAATTAGCCAAAACCAAACTAGGGCTTTCAATCTCCCTCTTTTTGGTAATTGATGACAACCTTCACAAAGATATGAGTTAATAATGAATTTAGCTTTGCACCACTTTTTTAACCATGAAATCCTCAGTTGAAGGGTATGGACAAGTTATGCAAAACCAATTTGGTAGTACTAGCTCCCCCTACATGTGTGCTAAGAGTTTGGATTAGAAGCTTTGCACACATATTGGATTAGAATTATGGGAGAACCATTACTACCAAGATGATGCTAAGGTTTATAGAATGAACCTTTGAAGCGTGATTCAAATGAGTGCGTCATTTGTCAACCATCCTTAGCACTAAAACTAACTAGAAGCATCACAAGCTAGAAATCACGTAAGATCCACATTAAAAGCATAGTTTCTAGATATCACTTGGAGAAAATACTTAAATACATCAAGAGATGCTACTTCTAGCTAGATCCTATGCATGCTAGTTATCAAATCATCAATCAAGTTCTATACTAGCAAGCACCACACAAGCAAGAGAGATACCACTTGAAATATATACTAGTCAATATTCTACACGTGCAATACAAGCAATCATATAAATGTGCACATCTAAATGCAATCAATCATGTTCATGAGCTTGCTCCCCCTACTTGTGTGCTTCAAAAATTTTGATCCCTTTCCATTCTTCAACCTTCATCTTCTCTCCCCATTTCTTCCTTTTTCTTTGCATTCTCTCCCCTTGAAGCATGCTATCTTTGTATTTCTCTCCCCCTTTGTCATCAATGACCATAAAGGTATATGATCATGCTTGGTGTAGACTTGAAATCATGGAGGGAGCTTGGAGTAGAGAGATGATCACTTAAAGTTGAGGATCATTTGTTTCCATAAACTTCTTTCTCTTGTGGTTCAAACTAGTAAACTTGTATAAGTAATCTAGCTCGGTTTGAACCAATGATAAGCTTCTTCACACATTTTTCAATAGTTATCTTGTCAATGTTGAACTAGACCCTTTCTTGCTCATTTAACTAGATTAAACACTAGGTTCATATTCTCATGAACAAGTCATATTTAGCCACTAGATCATACAAGACATAGAAGCAATAGTGGCATAATATGTACTCAAAATACTTAAATTTCATGAATGAGCCTAATTAAAGAGATATTACTAGAAGATGTCTATATGCTCTAAACAAGTCCTTAGCAACTATGAATGCATCATGCCACACAATTTCACCTTTGCTTTAGTCGAAGGAGAGGCATGTCATATAGTTGGGGGTGCATTCACTTCATATTGGAGAAGTCTAGGATGTTCAATTCATTTCTCAAAGTGTAAAATCTCTTCTCATCAAGTGGCTTGGTGAATATGTCGGCAAGTTGATCATCGGTACCCACACTTTCAATTGAGATGTCCTCTTTGGCTTGGTGATCTCTAATGAAATGATGTCTTATGTCAATGTGCTTTGTTCTTGAATGTTGAACCGGGTTGGTGGTGATCTTCATGATACTTTCATTGTCACATAGTAATGGCACTTGTCCAAATTTGATTTTAAAATCCTTCAATGTGGCCTTCATCTATAGTAGTTGAGCACAACAACTACCCGCACTAATGTATTCGGCTTCGGCGGTAGAGAGTGCAACACTATTATGCTTTTTGGATAACCATGAGACAAGTGACCTTCCCAACAATTGGTATGTACCACTAGTGCTCTTTCTATCCACCTTGCATCCCGCATAGTCAGAGTCCGAATAGGCCACTAACTCAAAGTTTGACCCCTTGGGATACCACAATCCAACATTTGGTGTGTGCTTGAGATATCTCAATATTCTCTTGATTGCCTTCAAATGACTTTCTCTTGGTGAGGCTTGAAACCTTGCACACATGCATACAGTAAACATGACATCGGGTCTAGAAGCGGTCACATAGAGTAGGCTTCGAATCATAGACTGATACAACTTTTGATCCACCATGTCACCACTTATATCTAAGTCAAGATCTCCATTTGTACCCATTGGTGTACCAATTGACTTTGCATCTTGCATCCTAAACTTATTTATTATGTCCTTGATATACTTGCTTTGACTCACAAATATGCCCTTCTTCAATTGTTTGATTTGTAAACTAGGGAAGTAGCTAAGCTCTCCAATCATAGACATTTCAAACTCTTTTGCCATCATGTTGCCAAACTCTTCATAAAAGTCTTGATTGGTTGATCCAAATATGATGTTATCCACATAGATTTGCAACACAAACAAGTCATTCCCAATCTTCTTGGTGAAGAGAGTAGTATCAACCTTCCCTATCTTGAACCCTTTAGAGAGTAAGAAGTCTCTCAATCTCTTATACCATGCTCTAGGTGCTTGCTTCAAACCATACAATGCCTTTCTCAACTTGTATACATGGTTGGGCTTCTTGATATCTTCAAAACCGGGGGGTTGCTTAACATACACTAGCTTATTGATGTATCCATTCAAGAAAGCACTCTTCACATCTATTTGATATAGCTTGATGTTGTGGGCACAAGCATAGGCTAATAAGATTCTAATTGCTTCTAATCTTGCTACCAATACATAAGTTTCTCCAAAGTCAAGACCTTCAATTTGAGTGTATCCTTGTGCTACTAATCTTGCTTTGTTTTTTACAACTATGCCATCTTGATCTTGCTTGTTCTGGAATACCCACTTGGTTCCAATGACATTATGATTCTTTGGACGCTCAACTAGTTTCCAAACTTAATTTTTTTTAAAGTTGTTGAGCTCTTCATGCATAGCATTGACCCAATCACAATCCATCAAAGCTTCTATGGATGAGACAAATAAATAGTGCTCACAAAATAATGCCAATCTTAATCTAGTTTGCACACCACTTCTAATGTCACTAACTACTTGATCTAGAGGATGATCTCTTGCAATATGAGTAGGTTGGAGAACTTGTGGTTGATAGCTTGACCTTGGTTGAACACTTGGTTGCACAACTTGAGATGTACTAGCTTGTTGCACTTGAGCTTCACCATCTTCCTTGTTATCATGAGAGCCACTACCACTTGCTTGATCTTGATTTTGTTGCACATTTGAAGGAGATAGTACTTGTAAATTATCATCATCTTGCTTAGGCCTTATATCACCGATATCCATTTCTTTCATTGCATTGATCAATTGAACTTCTCTCACATCATCTAGATTTTCTTCCTCATCTTGAGAGCCTTTGGTTTCATCAAATTCAACATAATGCACCTCTTCAACTATACCATGAGTAAGATTCCAAACTCTATATGCTTTGCTTGTGGTGGAGTACCCTAGTAAGAACCCTTCATCACACTTCTTCTCAAACTTGCTCAATCTTGTGCCTTTCTTGAGAATGTAGCATTTGTATCCAAACACTCTAAAGTATGTAATGTTGGGCTTTCTTCTATTCAATAGCTCATAGGGTGTCTTTTCTAGCATGCCATGATAATAAAGACGGTTGCTACAATAGGAAGCTGTGTTGATAGCTTCGGCTCAAAATGAGAAATCCACATTGTATTCACTAAGCATTGATCTTGCCATGTCAATCAAGGTTCTATTCTTTCTTTCAACAACACCATTTGATTGGGGAGTGTACTTGGCCAAAAATTGATGCCTAATTCCAAGATCATCACATAATTCTTCTACTCTTGTTCTTGAACTCACTCCCATTGTCACTTCTCACTTTCTTGATTGTTGTTTCAAACTCATTTTGATATCTTTTGACAAATGTTTTGAATATGCCATAAGCTTCACTCTTGTCCACTAGAAAGAAGACTCAAGTGTATCTTGTGTAGTCATCCACTATCACGAATCCATACTTGTTTCCACCAATGATAGCATATGTTGTTGGTCCAAATAGATCCATGTGCAATAACTCAAATGCCTTTGATGTGCTCATCATGCTCTTCTTTGGATGGGTGTTGCCAACGTGTTTGCCTATTTGACATAAACTACAAAGCTTGTTCTTCTCAAATGTCACATCCTTCAACCCTCTCACAAGATTGTGCTTGACTAGCTTGTTGAGTTGCTTCATGCTAACATATCCAAGTCTTCTATGCCATAACCAACCTATACTTGACTTTGTGATCAAACATGTTGATAGTTGAGCTTCACTAGCATTGAAGTCCACCAAATAGAGATTCTCATATCTAAAGCCTTTAAAGATCAAATTGCTTTCATCAACACTCACAATCTTCACATCATCAATGCCAAACACGCACTTGAAACTAAGATCACACAATTGAGCCATAGAAAATAAGTTGAAGTTGAGAGATTCCACTAACAAGATATTTGAAATTGAGAGATCATTTAAGATTGCTATCTTGCCGAAGCCTTTGACCTTGCCCTTGCCATTATCACCAAATGTAATTGAATCAACACCACAGTCACCACTTAAAGAGATAGAATTGAACATCCTTCCATCACCGGTCATGTGTTGAGTGCACCCACTATCTAGCACCCAATGCCTTCCTTCGGCTTTATAATTGACCTACAAAAGCAAATCAATTCTTCTTAGGTACCCAAACTTGCTTGGGTCCTCCAAGGTTAGTCACTAAGCTTTTGGGCACCCAAATTGCCTTCTTCTTTGGGCCAACAATGGGAGCACCAATGAACTTAGCCTTCACACCATTCGCACCCTTACTAAGCAAATAACAAGAATCAAATTGAATAGAGGATATGTTAGCATTCTTCTTGTTCTTGCAATAACGCTCTATGTGCCCAACTTGCTTGCAACTAGAGCAAAACTGACCATTGCCCTTCACAAAACTAGTCTTGTGAGTGACAAAGGCCGCCTTGCCATTCTTGGGGGTATAGCCTAATCCCTCTTTGTTAGAGAGAACCTTTGCCTACCCAAGCACTTTAGCAAGCGGGCCTCACCACTATAGGCCTTGCCTAGGGCGTGAGTGAGCTCATCCACCTCTCTCTTGAGGGTCTCATTTTCCACCATAAGTGAGGCATCACATGTGAAACCATCACTAATAGTGGGAATTTCATTGCTTGAGCTACAAGAGGGGTTAGTGGGAGGCACAATGATAGGAGTATAGAATGATTCATCAAGAATATTACAAGTAACTCCAACATTGCATGTGTCTACAACATCCTCAACCTTAGCTTGATCAAGAAGGGAGGAGTGAGCTTTCTCAAGCTTAGTGTGAGCCTTTTCAAGCTTCTCATGGGCTTCTATTAGCCTCTCATGAGTAGCATTGAGCTCATTAAAGGATTGCTCAAGAGCTTGCTTGCTCTTGCGCAACTCTTTGCACTCCTTCCTCTTCTTCTCAATATAAGTTTGAGCATCTTGTGACATGCTCATGAGTTTCTCCTTGGAGCACTCCTCATCATCACTATCCTCCTCACTATCATCATCATCGGATAGTACCTTAGAGCCCTTGGCCATGAAGCATGATGGAGTGTCGAAGATAGAAGGCTTGTTGTTGATAGCAATGCTTGCTTGTCCCTTCTTCTTCCTCTTATCATCATCACTCTTATCATCACTTGAAGAAGCATCACTATCCCATGTGACCATGTATGATTGCCCCTTCTTCTTCTTGTAGTTACCCTTCTTGTCCTTCTTGCCTTTCTTGTCCTTCTTCTTCTTGTTGTCATCATCATTATCATTATCACTATTAAGAGGACAACCGGCAACGAAGTGATCTTTGTGTTGACGGTCATTAAACACCAAATATAATCATCAACTATTGCATGAAATAATATAAAATAGATTACAAAGCATAGTTGTAGGTTTTGATTCTAACGAGTTCCACGAGTTTTGGTGTTCTCACTTGTGTTGCAGGAGTATGCAATTTTTCATCAAATAAAAGTATCTCAAATAAGGAATTGGACTACACCATTGCGACGGGCTTGTCGAGACGATCGAAACGGACATATCATTTGCTATATTTGGAGCCCAGAATCAAGAGATATCAACTCCAGATCGAAACATGCGCCATTGGACCCTAAAAGGAGCAGAAAAACACACAAACGAAGCTGGGCCCAAGTGGGCTTGGGCCCAGGCCGGCCGGCATCTCCTCCCAGGCCGGCCGGCCTCCCCCTACGGCCTCTCATGCCCATCTTCTGGAAGCTTCTTCCACCGCCTTCAAGGATGCATCTTGACCGTACCTTAAGTCGGTTTGATCAAAGGGCTCACATTTCTCCCACCGGGCTATAAATACAGGGCCAGACCCCCCTCCCTGGGGGCACCACATTATTATGGAGATGTAGAGGCGTCCCTCGAATGGATGACCTCTCACCTCTAGAGAATTAGGGCTAGACTTTCTAATGTAGTAGATTAGTTCTAGTTGAGAGTTAGGGAGAGCGGCGCTACGCCCGGGTTCTGGAGGAGTCTTCGGAGGAGTCATCAGAGTTCTGGTATATCTTTGTATCTATTCTTGTAAGGCTTATGTTTTAATATATTTTATCTTCTCTATTTACTTTTATGCATTACATTTGATTGGCTAGTATAGTTGTTATACTTTAGCATAGGATCTCCGCTCGTATCGAGTGCTCTAGTTATTACGTGTGACTAGAGTAGTAATTCGTAGTATAGACATGGCATCTAGACTATTGGTTACCTGAGGTTACACCCAATCCAACATATAGTTGTGGTAGCTCCAGGTGGTGATAGCCCCGACGGCCAACGTATTCCACCATGTTAGGGTTAGTGTTTGTAGGACTGTAGTCGAGCTTCCTAGTCCTTTCATACCCGTTTCCGTGACTAGTGTTCTGATGTCCCGAAGTGTTATTGTGTGATTGCTTTACCTTCCATAAATTAGTTATTATAGAACCCCAGTAATAGAGAAGTATTTAGGAACCTTGAACTCTCCCGTTGTTCTCTCACTTTAGCTATTTACTCTTTTTATAATAGAATTCTCCTGTGTGTGTCATATATGCATAATTTCTATCATCTATCATTTACCCCTACTATAGTCTAGTTGGTGTATTAAGTTAGTAGATACATGATGGTGAACTATCAATGTCTTTATCCATTGTTTCCTAGTGGTAAAATATAAATAATGATACCTGGAATACTCCCGGTAAAATGCTACAATGGTTTTTAAAACTGCAGAATCCTTCATATTTTAATTGTGCATACGAAATACCAACAAGCATTTTTTGGCGCCGTTGCCGAGAAAACAATTGGCGTAAAGATTTTGATAATGATCTTGATATCTACTAATCTAGTTTGCCACTAGCTTTAGTAGGATTACCCCTTGTTTTGTTGAGTTGTGGGATAAGCAGGACATCAATCGTTCCAACCTTATGGCAAAATTCTACAAGAACAAGACATGGGAAGATATTGAAGAACTCAGGGTGCCTGAACGTTCATGATTCATCAACAATGAAGCCCTGCCATCTCACAGGTATGTATAAACATTTATATATATTCAACTAACCTTGTGTAGATTGGAGAAAAAGTCGTCATCACATGAATTCAAAGTTCATCACATGTGACAAACAAAAGATGACAAAATCTATTGTGAGTCATGGTAAGTATGATCAAGAAAGGTGAGAAAGTCTTGCTCATAGACTTAAAATTTGATGAGTAGTTATCATGTTGCATTCCATTTTGCAAGGCTGCTTTGAATAATCCGTATGCATCCACTTTGTCTCCATATGCATCCACTTCATCTCATATCAAATCCATAGCATGTTTAGTTTCTTGCACACATTATGTCACTTGCATCTTTACTTGAAAAAATAAAAAAACATTTTCACCATACATGATCATACTTTCATCTATTTGAGTATATTTCTATGTGCTTTTATGCTATCTTTGTTTGCTATAGTATGATTTGGTTTGAAAGTACTCGCCATACTTCCATAGGCTTTTAAATTGAGCATGGTGCTTAGGTTAAATAGCCTACCTTAATCAAATTAGACATGAAGTTTGGTTTGGTTATTGAACTAGAAATTATTGTAGTAGACATTGGATATTTTGTTGGACTAACCCCTACAAGAAACTCTTAAATTCAATTCGGGTAAGTCATGAGATAAACTCACATCAAGAGATGAAGCAAGGCATATGATGAAGTCCAATAACTTTGCACAAAAGGAAGACACAACTCATTGTCTATAGAAGAACTGTAAGTATCAAAATTTATGCACTAAATCCTTTATTGCAAGATACATTTGCCTTGAAACATGTAAAAGTGCAGCTACCAATAAAATTTGTTAGAAAAAATCTATGCTGAAGTAATTCTAAAAGCCCATCCTTTTATTAGCATAGATGAAATTCGCATGAATTATATGGACCATAACCCACATTTCAAACTTGTTGCAATCCTTCGGGTATGTGTCCACTAACATTTATACAGGAAAGAAATAATGAATGTTTGATCATGGTTCAAAATGAAAAGAAAGGAGAACAAGTGTATAGAAAGGATTAAGATAGAAAGAAATGGATGAAAGAGCACTTCAACACCTTCTACACTTCACCATGGTAGTGGACCAATCACCTAGTAAGACATAAGGTACATTTACCGAAGCCTCACGCAACTTTAAACTACATTCAACATCTTATACCATGTTGTCTCAGTTATCCTTACCATATGTCATTTGCTAAAACTTAAAACAAATAAAATACTCTTTTAGTTCACCTACATATTCTTGGTTCTATTTAAATAAATATCTTTAGTCTTTTAAACTTTCTTACTCTATTATAAGTATGCTTCAAAATATTATTTAAATATTATAACATCCAAGCATATTTGTATAAGAATTTGGTTGTATATATAGACTATCCTCTCCTCTATAAAAATATTTAAATCATATTAGGAGACTTCATAGAATCAAATCAAGGTTAGAGAATGAATAAATTTCTAGTTCTATTGATGTCTTCTCACCAATAGAGCCTATGCACTTGATCTCTTCCTTGTCTTTATGAGTAGAACACACTTCAACCAAAGTGGGGGAGATTCTCCAAATTCTACAAGTGGAAGTTATAAACCAGTAACAATGATGCACATAAGATTGGCTTTGAGATGCCAATAAAAAGAAACAGAAGAAGGTGGAACCACCATTGGAAGCGCTACTAGTGGAGACACCACCTCAACCCTCATCCTTAGGAGCAAACCGAAGTACTCGATTAATGAACTACTGCAAGGAGGAGTCTAGTTCGGAGGACTCAAAACATCGAACCCTCACCGTGAGGTAACATCGGTAGTTATCCATATTTACTTTCTTGCATTACATAAATTATTCTCTTTTTAGCATGTTTACTTTTCTATATTAGCATTACATAGAAAACAACAAAAATAAATATGCATACATTAGGCTGAATTTATCTTAAAAATTTGAAGCCCCCGTGAGAACCCCTTGCGGTCTAAAAGCTTATAGGAGTTTTCACTGTGGTGTGGCATAAAAATATTAAAAAATATATATCATGCATGTGTACTTTCTGCATATAAACCCATAAAATCCAAAAATATTAACTGAGCATCCTGCTGCAATACTGCTATCTTAAGAAAAACACTTTAAAACCTCCACAACACTCAATCCTCTAAAATGGCTAATCATTAACTTTTTATCCTAATACCATTCCATGAGTTTTGGTGTTTTGTGAGAGCTTTCTGCAGGATGACTCCGAGAGCCAGCTCACCTAGGTATCTTCATCTTTACTCCTCGCTGTACACCTTCTCAACATAAAGTTACCCACCGAGTGAAGAAAGTAACTTCTCGAGAGATGAGATCGAGATGTCCCTGGCAACACTTGCTCTCATAAGCATGAGCTCCTCTGTGAGGACCACTCAGCTACAATGTTCAGCCATAACAATATCCAGCTTGGGGGACAGCATCCCCTAGTTATCAGGTAAGTATACCTATGCGATTATCAAGTCTATTTTATAGTCATAAAATACCAAAAATATGTGGACACATAAAGGTCCACGTCTGTAGTCTTTTATGAGTCCATTAGTCTAAAATAAATAAAAAGATGAATAATAATTAAAACCAAATAAAGATAGTTTAGCTATTTATTAAGGTGTGATCATAGAGTGTGTTTACAATTCTATATAGTTTAAAAGTCAACTGAAGAACAATAAAATTTTATCTTGGAGATGATGAATAGTTGCTCTGTCGTAATTCCTTCTAAGTGCCTAGTTTTCAACCTTAAATTGTCCCGAGTTTTGGGTACAACTGTTTTGATATAAGAATTTACTCTGAACCTAAAACTTGTGGAGGCATATGCTTAAGCTAAGTCTAGGTGATTGAGGGATATGATATGAGAAAGTCTGAGCTGCTATTTATTTTATTTCTAGCAATACTAAGTTCTGGAGATTTATCTTTTAAAAATTGAAAACCTTACATGATGAGCTCTTGTATGACAAAGTTTAAATTCCTACCAAAGCCATATATGATATACATTTAGACTAGAAAAACCTTTGCTCATTCATGCTGTTTGCTTTGCATTGAGTTCAGTCAACCTTTGTTGTATACCTTATGAGAGTCTTGTCATGCTTTTAAAATCAAGATCACATACACACTCCATCCACATATGCATTACTCCTACTCTGTGGTAAGCGCAACCGTTTTCCACTTTCATGCAGATCCACCTTAAAATTATTTTTCTCCTACACTGGGAGTAAACACCAAAAAAATACTATACCCCATAGGACAACCCCTGTTTAAATGCTCCAAGTTCCTATCGTTATCTCTCTAATCAGTTTGTATTTAAAGGAATGCATGTGGCTATGCAAAAGAAAAAGTATTGAAAAAAAAAAGAGAGAGGGGAGTAAAAAATTGGACAAGTGTCCAAGCATTTAAAACAATGGGTACATAGATGCCCACCTCCCTAAAAAAAGAAGAAAGAAAAAAAAAGAGAGAGAGAAAAAGAAGAAGAATAAAGATAGCCCATGTTTTCCTGCGAAAGTTCTAAGTCCAAGAGAGATTTATTTTCAAAGAGCAAAAGTAGAATTAGGTTTAGCCACCATATATTCACCTATCCACCATATTTCATACACATACACATCTTGGTTTGATTGTATGACTTGACTCTCTTTGGATCCATTATTTGACTTTACAATATATGAATTGCAAGTATGCTCATCCTTGTTTAATGCCACTCCTATGATCTCCACTATAATCATTAGTTGTAGCAGGGCATGACAACATAAATGCCTCAAGTGAGATCCATAAATACCACATCCATAAATACCACATATTAAAAGACTGAGGGTGTCATACAATTAAGCTCTGAGTTTTATTTTGAAAACTTATAAAAACTCCGGCATATTGGTTGAGTGAAGAATTAGAGACATAGTGCTTGACTTGATTGTTCTATCTTTCAATTGCTCAAGACCCATGTGAAAGTTAAAGAGCTCCATAGCTACAGGTAAAATGAGTAAGTTTGAAAGTTAGAGCAGCTTTGTCTAATCCAGAGGAGAATTTCTGTTTGAAAGCATATGTACTTTTGAGGAGTGAAAGCATTGTAGCAACTCCTGATTCAAGTTTAGTAGTTAGGCTTTGCTAAGGGACTAGCAAAGTGTAAGCTTGGGGGAGCTTGTTGACGGTCATTAAACACCAAATATAATCATCAACTATTGCATGAAATAATATAAAATGGATTACAAAGCATAGTTGTAGGTTTTAATTCTAACGAGTTCCACGAGTTTTGGTGTTCTCACTTGTGTTGCAGGAGTATGTAATTTTCCATCAAATAAAAGTATCTCAAATAAGGAATTGGACTACACCATTGCGACGGGCTTATCGAGACGATCGAAATAGACATATCATTTGCTATATTTGGAGTCCGAATCAAGAGATATCAACTCCAGATCGAAACATGCGCCATTGGGCCCTAAAAGGAGCAGGAAAATACAAAAAACGAAGCTGGGCCCAAGTGGGCTTGGGCCCAGGCCGGCCGGCATCTCCTCCCAGGCCGGCCGGCCTCCCCCTACGGCCTCTCACGCCCATCTTCTGGAAGCTTCTTCCACCGCCTTCAAGGATGCATCTTGACCGTACCTTAAGTCGGTTTGATCAAAGGGCTCACATTTCTCCCACCGGGCTATAAATACAGGGCCAGACCCCCCTCCCTAGGGGCACCACATTATTATGGAGATGTAGAGGCGTCCCTCAAATGGATGACCTCTCACCTCTAGAGAATTAGGGCTAGAATTTCCAATGTAGTAGATTAGTTCTAGTTGAGAGTTAGGAAGAGCGGCGCTACGCCCGGGTTCCGGAGGAGTCTTTGGAGGAGTCGTCAGAGTTCTGGTATATCTTTGTATCTATTCTTGTAAGACTTATGCTTTAATATATTTTATCTTCTCTATTTACTTTTATGCATTACATTTGATTGACTAGTATAGTTGGTATACTTTAGCATAGGATCTCCGCTCGTATCGAGCGCTCTAGTTATTACGTGTGACTAGAGTAGTAATTCATAGTATAGACATAGCGTCTAGACTATTGGTTACCTGAGGTTACACCCAATCCAACATATAGTTGTGGTAGCCCCAGGTGGTGACAGCCCTGACGGCCGACGTATTCCACCATGTTAGGGTTGGTGTTTGTAGGACCGTAGTCGGAGCTTCCTAGTCCTTTCACACCCGTTTTCGTGACTAGTGTTCTGATGTCCCGAGCCTTGTGGATGAAGCCAATCACCGTCTTGTTGATTTGATCAATAGCAATATTAAGAGCCAATCAACAAGAATACCAATATAATCTCGAAGGATCAATCCACAAGAATAAGGGAGACTCCAATTTATCTCCGAGGTTCACGTGCTTGCCAACACGCTACGTCCTCGTTGTGTCCCCCTTTACCACGTGGTTCGGTGGCTAATCGGTATCACACACCGAGCCTCACAGGGCGCCACAAGAACCTACCAATGGCTAGGAGGCCAAGAACAATCACCGGCTTGCTCACACCTCTTCTCCGCTGCTCCAACCGTCTAGGTGGTGGCAACCACCAAGAGAATAAGCAACCACGCAGCGAGAACGATCACTAGTGCCACTAGATGCAAGAACTCACAAGCAATGCACTAGAATCTCTCCCAATCTCTCTTTGGATGCAAGCAATCAAGCAAGATGAGAGGGAGGAGGTTGGCTTAGCTCTAGGGTGCTCAAGAATGATCAAAATATGCAAGCGTTTGTCCCCAAGCTGGCCAACATGCTTATATACCCACTACTCAAACAAACCAACCGTTATACACTTGGTGGGGCTAACTCGGGGCCATCGGACGCTCAGATGATCTGTACCGGATGCGTCTGACATCTACCCCCAAGCCACAGATCGTCGCCACGTGTCTTCGTTTGAATTTAACCGTTACCCGCGCACTGAGGAAGCGTCGGATGCTCGGTGACACTCACGGACGCGTCCCGATGCATGCACGAACGCTCAAACTACGCGTCGCCGAAGAAACACGTCGGACGCCGGGGAGCCACGACTCAACTCGAGAGCTCCCAAAACCGGCATACACCCATCGACGCATCCGATGGGGTGGCACCGACGCCTCGGCGTCGATGACCTTACCACGCATGTTCGACAACCGAATTGCTTTTTGATCGGGACGCAGCATTTAAAACTCGTCGACGCCAGCGCAGATGCAAATACTGAGCAGCGCCAATCTTCACAGGGTCATCGGACGCGTCCGACGCCTCGGGACCCAACGTCCGATGCCCTAAAAGAGCTTCTCTCACTCTGAAAATCACCGAGTCCCGCCTCGCAAGCTCGGCGGGAGGGGTTTTCACCCAAACCCCATCAACCCTTGCTCTCATGTGCCGACACCAAAGTGTCTCACCACTTGTGCACGTGTGTTAGCATTTTTCAAATGAATTTTGCAAGAGTTAAGTTAGCACACTAGGTTCTAATGCAATGCATAAAGTCAAACACCTAGTGGCACTTGGATAACCGCTTTCGACACATGATCACTCATCTTAATAGTACGGTTATCTATCCTAAATGTACTCACACCCTCTATGGTGTCTTGAGTACCAAAAGCAAATGGCCCTATAGGTTATACCTTTGCCTTGAGCTCATTTGCCTCCATTTCATCTCCTCTTTCTCACTTGGAGCACTTGTGGTCATCTCCATTCATCACCTTGCTCCATCTTGAGTGGACCATCCGTGCTAAAGCTACACACATGCTTAACTAAAGGATTAGTCCAAGGTTTCATCAATTAGCCAAAACCAAACTAGGGCTTTCACCTTCTCTTGCTACGTCAAGCGACATGGCATGAAAGGGAATGAATATAGGCGACTACCTCTACTTGATCTTCCACTACGTCAACAACTGCCAACACACATCAAGTTTGTGCCACATTGTTCAAGGAATGACATCATCCTCGTCAACCCCATCTATAGATGTATATAACTTGCCATTTTGAGGCCACCTTACTGAAAGGAACGCTTCCCAACAACGGCATCAATGATTGTCTCC
The DNA here is from genome assembly GCA_015844335.1 of Chrysopogon serrulatus. Lineage (NCBI taxonomy): Eukaryota > Viridiplantae > Streptophyta > Magnoliopsida > Poales > Poaceae > Chrysopogon > Chrysopogon serrulatus. The sequence goes on along the minus strand of JADLZL010003780.1, from coordinate 108,399 downwards.
TATTTTGGCATGAAGACGCGTCGAGCGGATAAGGGGAACGTCTCTCACACGCAAGCTAATTAAGGAGAGGGGGGCCCAAGGCCCATTTGGCCAGGGTGCCGCCGCCCGCGCCATTGTTGCCGCCGCCGCTGTAGATTAGATTAGATTGGTGCAGACTGCTTGCAGACTAGGTCCCCTAGAACTATAAATATAAAGGGATTTGTATCTATTCGATCTTAAGCAAAAGTTAGGGCTAAACCCATATCTCTTCACTCTTTCCATGCCGCCGCCTCTCCCCTCCTCAGTGCTGCAGTCGTCCCCTTGTTGCCATGCCTGAGCTCGCAGCAGCAACCACCACCGCCGTAGCCCCTTGGCTGCTGGCCACCGCCCCTGCTGGCTACGAGGCAACCCCTTGTGCCATCGTCGCCCTGCCCTAGCGTGCAGCCACCACCATCGTCATTCCCCGTGCCGTCTTCATCGCCACAATCTCTGTCATCACCTCCGCCATAAACCTCGTCGTCATTCACACCGACATCCTTGTTCCTTACTAATCTGCCACCATTCTCGATCAGAATCGCTGCGATCTGTACGCGGAACTCTAATTTTCTCTCATAAAATTCCCGAGGGGATTAGGAAAGTGCCACAACCTATAATTTGATTAAATAAAATATCCATTCCCACGTTAAACCCAACAGCTAGCACCAACCCGAATTCGTGAGCTCGGATCTCGATCCAAATTAATTGGAATAATGTTTTTTGTTCGAAGAAAGAGACAAAAGAAAATACGGGCGATAGAGAGCTGCGGTTGACCACAACAGCAATGGCCAAACAAAAGGGAAGTTAAAGATAGTCTCGTGTCAAGTCGCGAAGTCAACCTTGACTTTGGGGCTAGAGTCATACTTTATACTAATTTGGGTGCTTTCCGGCGGTGAGGTCAACCAAACTGTGCTGTGAAGTGGCCAATGCAAGTGGGCATGAGGCCATGATGATCAGCAACGAACGAACGATCGATCGATCGAGCACGCGGTGGCTGACTGGCGATGGGCTCGGTGGGCAGCTAGTTGGCATCAGCGGCAAGCACTCACCGCACTGAGCTAGCAATGCAAATGCACAGCATATAACGCGGCCACAGGCACACATACCCCCACACGTGAGACACGAGAGAGGCATGCAGTAGGAGTGCGCACTGCCGCGCTCAGTGATCAAGCACTTTGTTAGTTATGGACTGGTCTTGGTCGAATTACGAGCAGGAGCTAGCACTACTGATCGAAGGAGAGTGAGAGAGGCTAAAGCAACGAGCCATGATATTACAGGCCAGACTGATAGCTAGTGGATGTGCTCCATGTAATGTAGCTGGTGAGCTGTCATCAGTCACTAAGCAGAGACGACCTACCTAGCTAGCTGACCGCAGTAGCGATAGATCATCAGATCCAAAGGTAGGCGAAAAGGAAAGGCGTGTTGATGGAACTTGTTATGACAGAATAAACACAAAACCAGGGAGAGAGGAGAGAGAGAGAGAGAGAGAGAGAGAGAGAGAGGAACAAATTGCATGCCCTGTCTTGTGCAATAGCAGCAGCACGATGCAAACGGACGACGCTAGCTGTTGAATGAGAATGACTCACTCCATTTCAAATTATAAGTTACTTTAATAATTTTAGTAAACTTGTTATGTGTCAAGATATAATTTAGATATATACTCTCTTCGAACCGTTTTCTAAGGCGCCTGGAGATGGATTCCGGATACCAATTGGAGGAAATTAATCCATCCCCGTGATGTTGTGCTACAGTGCTTGTGTTTATTAGATTTGATTCCATAGAGTGCATGCTGCGCTTCGTGACAAGCTGCATATAGCCAACTGTTGGAGTTTTTTATTGGCTAAGGACTCATAAATTCAAGGTAGCATGCAAGGATGATCTCTTCAAAAATAGTGCTTGTGTTAAATCAACCAGAACATCCTGGAATGACCGCACGTCTTACATAGCGACATTTCAGAAAAAACACGATAACGCCTTAGAAAACGGCCCGGAGGAAGTAACACTTATACTTCAAAATAGAGAGAGTATAAATTTATCGACCTCACACACAAACCAGCGACCACCAACCCCTACTCTACTGTTACTGTAAAAAAACCTACTCCACTGACGATTTTAGTACACATCCAAAACCAATGCTTCACTAATGACTTTAGCTATACCTTTTATGCGTAAAGTACTAGCAGTTGTTACCAAAAATAAATAAGTATTGCGCAACCAAGATGTAGATATATATATACTATCAGGCCACGTGTTGTAAAAAGCGTAAAGGGAGAATTTTTAAACATAGGAGTATCTGTCTTTTGGTCCTCGATCGATTCCTCTAGGTGACAATATACATAAACGTGGTCGGGTTCCGCTAACTAAAGTGACGAGGTGCATTAACTATAGGGATAAGGAATGCGACTGCCTCATTGTAATAAATAAAGACAATAAGCGAATAATAATTAAGATAAGACATCATATAGTTGGTAATCTACTAGGACTATGATTAAGAAGATTTGATTCCTATCAGAAATGGAGGTCGACAACGTGTGAGCAGTGGTAAGAAACGCTGTTACGCGTGCGTGGCCAACAGTTGACTCCACGTTCTCAAAACAAAAAGCCATCGCAATACTATTTATTATTCTCTCCATTTCGAACTATAAAATATTTTTGTTTTAGATATATATTATTTTTACTAAGCATATCTTGACATAGTTATTGGTATTTCTTATGCACAATTAAAATATGAAGGATTCTGTAAGCGCCACGTAAAAACCATTATAGCATTTTACCGGGAGTATTCCGGTATCGTTATTTATATTTTACCTCTCGAGAAACAATGGATAAAGACATTAATAGTTCACCATCATGTACTACTAACTTAGTACACCAACTAGACTAGAGTAGGTGTAAATGATAAATGATAGGAGTTATGCATAAATGACACAGACACACAGGAGAATTCTATGATAAAAGAGTAGATAGCTAAAGTGAGAGGACAACGGGAGAGCTCAAGGTTCCTAAATACTTTTCTATTACTTTGGTTCTATATAACTAATTCATGGGTAGATATAGCAATTACACAATAGCACTTCGGGACATCGGAACACTAGTCACAGAAACAGGTGAGAAAGGACTAGGAAGCTCCGACTATGGTCCTATAAACACCAACCCTAACATGGTGGAATACGTCGACCGTCAGGGCTGTCACCACCTAGGGCTACCACAACTATATGTTGGATTGGGTGCAATCTCAGGTAACCTATAGCCTAAACTCCATGTCTACACTATCGATTACTACTCTAATCATATATATTGACTAGAGCACCTAATACAGGCGGAGATCCTATGCTAAAGTATAACAACTATACTAACCAATCAAATGTAATGCATAAAAGTAAATAGAGAAGATAAAATATATTAAAGCATAAGTCTTACAAGAATAAATGCAAAGACATACCAAATCTCTGAAGACTTCTCCAGAACCCGAGCGAAACTCCGCTCTCCCTAACTCTCAACTAGAACTAATCTACTACATTGGAAAGTCTAGCCCTAATTCTCTAGAGATGAGAAGTTATACATTCGAGGGACGCCTCTACATCTCCATAATAATGTGGTGCCCCCAGAGAGGGGGGTCTGGCCCTATATTTATAGCCCGGTGGGATGCACGACAGCCGTTTGATCAAACCGACTTAAGGTACGGTGGATATTAACCCTCAAAGGCGGTGGAGGAAGCTTCCAGAAGGGCGTAGGGTTTTGTTTTAGGGGGAGGCCGCCCGGTATTTTCCATAGGGCCGGCCGGCCCTCCAGTGTTTCCTCTGGGCCTCCGCTTTATCGTGGTGTTTTCTTGATCCTTGTAGAGCCCAATAGTGTATGTTTCCATCGCGGTTAAGTTTTGTTACTCTGTTTGATAGTTAGGCCCTTTTTTGTGGTTTTCTGGAACAATCCCTGAAAAATAATAATTCACCAAAACTCGTGGAATTTGTTAGATAAAACCCTAGACTTCTCTATTTGCAAGTGGATTGACCATTTATCATGTTTATTGCACTATTAAATGTTGACGCTATCCACCGTCAACAATAGTCTAGCCTATTTGAGATAATTTCACCATCTAAAAAGTGAATCTGATCTAGAATTCACTATGGAGTAGCTTCACTAGTAGATATGAGATCCATCTCGAGAACTGTTTGGCTGCACACACTAACTCTAGATCCATGCAGTAGAATTTTAGTTTGAGTGGACTGATTTGCCCTTGGATAGGGACCATGTGTCAGTGCCTGGAAAAAATTTATGGTCTTCTTCCTCCTCATGGTAAAAAAAAAACATTGCGGCACCGACCAGGCTAGCCGGCCATGCCCTAGCCAAGCCAGCCGCACTAGCGATCAGGGGGCTACGCCTCGGCCAAGCTAGTTGCAACAGTGGCCATTGGATGCGCCCTGGCCAGACGAGGCTGGCATAGCTGGAGGTGCAGTGCGGCTTGGGAGACGAAGGATGAGGTGAGAGAGGAGCCAAGAGGATGCTGCAGGGCCATATTGGAGCACAAGCACGGTGAGGGCAGGATGGCGCCGTGCGGTTGGGTCTGGAGCTCACAGGTGCGGGCCATGGTGGCCTCTCCAGCGATGCACATAGTTGGGGCTGGAGGTAGCCGGCGACAGCGGGCATTGTCACCCGTGGCCGGAGATTGCGGGTCGGCTCCTGTACGGTGGAAAAGGAGGTGCTCAGGTCAGATTGCAATGGGAAGGAGAAGAAATCCCGATGGAGAAAGACGAAGGAAAATAATAATGAAGTGGTACATTGTGGAATGAATGGTAGTGGTGTGTGATTTATTGCAACTCCACTAATTCGGATTGATGGAGCACCGCTTGAGGAGCTCAACCATTTTGGCAAATCTGTCCCTTAGATCCACTGTTTTGGTGGATGTGAATTTGGTGAAACTATATCATTTGGCAAACATTTCATGGAGTGGGAGCTAATTTTACTGAATCTAGAGTTGGGGAGCTGCCCCGGAACAACCCTATCTAAGTGCATAGCAAAAATCATATATTTAGAAAAGTTAAAATATCATTTAGAATAGGGGAAGCAAAATAGTCGGGCTCATGACCTTTTCTTAACCATATGTGTATGGTTGACACTTCTTTTTAACAAAATATCTAGGGAGCCTATAACCAGGGGTCAAGTTTTTTTGCTAGAAATGAAGGTCATTTATGTTTGTAGTTTACTTATAAGTATATTCAAGCGCATTGATGCTTTCAAAAATGTTGAGATAAATAAACAAGCCATCGTGACTAGTACCATAGCACATCGCCACAAAGGCAACTGCGAGGTGGTTGTGGGTTATATTTTTCTCGATCACACAAAAGGTTTGCACGTCTTAGTATTAAGATAGAAAAGTGTTTAATACAACATGCCTTAGTGGCACCCTAGGAGGTCAGAAGAGTGTACATGGACGCTTAGACCTGCCCTAGTGTACTAAAATCTTACATTGGACACAGATCAACCTAAATTACGTCACCGGCTAGTACCTATGCCCAGGCAACCAACCAACGTGGTTGTTGTATGTAATTTTTTGCGTTGTCCGTTGATGAGGTGGCATATGTTGGCGGTTGCATGCTAGCGAGGTGCAAATTTTTAGCGTAGTTGAGATGGAGTGCTCTACTTGGCCGTGGTGGTTCCGTGGTAGATGTCATTGCTATGGCGGCAAGGGGTGGTGGGTAGCTAGACAAAAACTCAGCTCGACATTGTGTTAGGTTGACAATAAGACTGCTTGCAATTGTGAGCACCACATTTCTCCCTTGAGGACACTGTTGAGGCCCCACCATCCTCCTGTCTGGTCTTCATATGAAAACCTTTTGCCCAGGTTTATTATTAGGCACGAGGTGCCAACATTTCTCATTTCGTACACCCTATGCAAGTACGCATGTGAACATGCTGCCGGAGGAAAAGTATGACATAGATAAATATTGGTCAACTGTATAGCTACAAAGTTATAAAAAAAAGTTGTCTAGCTGCAAAGACTATTATATTATTGGAGTTGGCAAAGTCATATGGGCCCGTGATATATGTTGGGACATATTGAGGCCGGACGTGGGAGCTAACGCGGTTACAGTTACTAACATGCATTGTTGTCTCTCGCACTCGTCACCTATCAGGTACAACATAAGACTAGAGGCCAAGAAATCAGATAGGCGATCCAGCAACGGTTGACCGCTGAAGTGTCCAGCAACCCTTGGTATGTCGCGCAATAAACCAAAGACATCATCTTTGATCATTGGATCAAGCTATGAACATTAACATAATGAGTCGACTAGATTTGGACACAAGAGGAGTACCAGAGTAGATTGCTTTTGTGTTTATGTCGATTCAGTAGTAGTTGGTTACCTCAATCGACCATGAATCCCTTATATTTGTAAGAGGAGTTGGTGTTATCCCACAAAGAGTCGAGATCCCTTACAAAAAGCATCATAATCCAACACATGTCTGAGTAGACTGCAAAAGCCGGTTTAGCTAGTTCCTGTAGTGTGAAATCTTCTCGAGGGCGTAATTTATCCATCTAAACTTCAAATTAGACATTTTATTTGTGTTTTTTAGTCAATCGATGACAAAAACACTATGGTAAAGTCCATGTGGATGTTTAAAAAACCAACTTAGCTGGTTTCAACAATATGTTTAATTTATCCGAACTTCAAATTAGACGATCCATATATATATTTTTCGATCATCTTAACGCGAGTAGCACACAATGGCGAAGCCCATTATTCATTTTGACAAAGTCCCAAAAATCAGCTTAGCTAGTTTGCCTGATTCTGCTGGAAATTGTGGGGTCAATCTGTTTGTCCATATTTTGCTATCAACAGCTAGCTATTTGAACCGATGGAAAGGCGTTTATTTGCATAATTAAGCTAAGTGCCTATAAGTAGTGTACAACGACGACCAGAAGATAATGAAGAGAAAGAATACGTACTTGGAAATAAATTGCCGCCTTTGATTGACTTGTGAACAATTTAGCTGCATACATACTTTCATGCGTTCATGTACGGCGGAGGACGGTGGTCCAAGTTTGAGAACTGTTGGTATCCGCACGAACCGTACAATAATGTAACTTGAAACAATGTTCTTGTTTTATTTTCGTTCATGATTTTTTATTTCGCCAGCACACCAGGGCCGCACCAAAGAGGCCACAAACAGTCGCCCAAAAAGGCGACCCAAATTAAACTCCAATGAGAAACATAGAGAATGACGAACTAATTAAATCGTCAGTGGATTTTCTCCAAGAACTTATGCAGAAAAAGAAACCCACGACGCGTGCACCAGCGCTGACCGAACGCCTTATATATAGGCTATAGCCACCTCCTTCCAAGCACCATCACCACCACACGCCTCACAGTCACAGTCTCACAGCTAGCCAGCCTCCACAACGAGGACGAAGAAGCTGAGAGAGGGAGCTCCACCGGCTAGGCTGATCCATCCATGGTGGCACCTGAAGGCACCAACCGCGTGGCGCCGATGGAGGTCACGGTGGAGGCCGGGAACGCCGGGGAGGCCTTGTGGCTGGACGACGACGGCCGTCCCCGCCGCAGCGGCACGTTCTGGACAGCCAGCGCGCACATCGTGACCGCCGTGATCGGCTCCGGCGTGCTCTCCCTGGCCTGGGCCATCGCGCAGCTCGGCTGGGTCGCCGGCCCCGCCGCCATGCTGCTCTTCGCCTTCGTCACCTACTACACCGCCACGCTGCTCGCCGAGTGCTACCGCACCGGCGACCCGGAGACGGGGAAGCGCAACTACACGTACATGGACGCCGTGCGCTCCAACCTCGGCGGCGCCAAGGTCGCGCTCTGCGGCGTGATCCAGTACGCGAACCTCGTCGGCGTCGCCATCGGCTACACCATCGCGTCGTCCATCAGCATGAGGGCCATCAGGAGGGCCGGATGCTTCCATGACAGTGGGCATGCTGACCCGTGCAACAGCTCCAGCATCCCCTACATGGTCGTCTTTGGCGCCGTGCAGATCGTCTTCTCGCAGATACCGGACTTCGATCAGATTTCGTGGCTGTCCATTGTCGCCGCCGTCATGTCATTCACCTATTCTTCCATCGGACTCGCCCTCGGCATCGCGCAGACCATCTGTAAGTCCTTCAAACCTTCATTCCGGTTGGTCAATCAGGAAATGGTAATCCATGGTGTCATTTCGATGATCAGTTACTGAACGGTTGCTTCAACTGTTATTGCAGCTAATGGTGGGTTCAAGGGGAGCCTCACCGGCATCAGCATCGGCGCCAACGTCACCTCCACACAGAAGGTCTGGCACAGCCTGCAGGCCTTTGGCGACATTGCCTTCGCCTACTCCTTCTCCAACATCCTCATCGAGATCCAAGTAAGCATCAAGAACCACACAGAGCTCTGCTCTGATTTCTTCTCCCAAAGATTGCTCTGTTCCTAACCAACGTTGCTCTGTTTCTTGCTCAGGACACGATCAAGGCGCCGCCACCGTCGGAGTCCAAGGTGATGCAGAAAGCGACGCGTCTCAGCGTGGCGACCACCACCATCTTCTACATGCTGTGCGGGTGCATGGGCTACGCGGCGTTCGGCGACAAAGCCCCCGACAACCTGCTCACCGGCTTCGGCTTCTACGAGCCATTCTGGCTGCTGGACGTGGCCAACGTCGCCATCGTCGTGCACCTCGTCGGCGCGTACCAGGTCTTCTGCCAGCCCATCTTCGCCTTCGTCGAGCGCCACGCCACCGCAGCCTGGCCTCACAGCGCCTTCATCTCCAAGGAGCTCCGCGTCGGTCCCTTTGCCCTGAGCCTGTTCCGCCTGACATGGCGGTCGGCGTTCGTGTGCGCCACCACCGTCGTCGCCATGCTGCTGCCGTTCTTCGGTGACGTGGTGGGGTTCCTCGGCGCCGTCTCCTTCTGGCCGCTCACCGTCTACTTCCCCGTCGAGATGTACATCAAGCAGCGCGCGGTGGCGCGCGGCAGCACCAGGTGGATCTGCCTCCAGACGCTCAGCGTCTGCTGTCTGCTCGTCTCCGTCGCCGCCGCAGCAGGATCCATTGCCGACGTCATCGACGCCCTCAAGGTCTACCGGCCGTTTAGCGGGTAACTTGGCGCCAGTAGAATGTTCATGCAACTCTGACGGTAGTTCTCAAAAACCAGTGTGCTGTGTGATTGGGAGAGGGAGCCGTTACGAACAAGACTACTAGTGGGTTGTAGTAGGGGACTAGCTTTTTTTGAAAGTTTTTTTTTTTTTTTTTTTTTTTTTTTGAAAAGCTTTTTTGAAAGTTAGTTGTATTAGGTTCGAGAACCCTTGCAAAATGCATCATAATGTAAATCAATTTCCGAGTTGGCTGCCAAAACTGGTGTAGCCCGTTTCTGCAGTGTGAAATCTGCCGAGAGCGTAATTCTTTCATCTCAACTCCAAATTAAATATTCTTTATGTGTGTTTTCAATCAGGATGAGAGAAACATTACAGTGAAGTCCATAAGGAAGTCTAAAACCAGCTTAGCCGGTTTTGACCTCAGAATTATATTGTATTCATCCCAAATTCAAATTATATATTAGACAATCCTTATATTCATCTCGATGAGTGAAATACAATGGTGAAGCCCATTATTCATTTTGACAAAGCCCGAAAAATCAGCTTAGGTAGTTAGTTTCCGCTGGAAATTCAATCTGTTCGCCCATATTTTGCTATCAACAACTAGCTATCTGAACCGATGGGGCGTTTATTTGCGTAATTAAGCTAAGTGCCGGTAAGTAGTGTACAACGGCCAGAAGATAATGACGAGAAAGAAGTACTAGGAAATAAATTGCCGCCTTTGATTGACTTCTGACCAATTTAGCTGCATACATGTACGATCGAGGACGGTGGTCACAGTTTGAGAAACGTTGGCCGCGCAAACCGTACAATAATAACCTTGAAACAATGCTATATTGTTTTTTTGCTCCCGAGCACACCAGCAGGGCCGCACCAAGAGACCAGACCCAAAAGGGCAACGCAAAACTCCAATCTTAGCAAATGACGAACTAAATCAGTGGATTTTCTCCAAGAACTTGGATGGAGAAAAAGAAACCCACGACGCGTGCACCAGCGCTGACCGAAGCACCACTACACGCTTCAGTGCCTCACACTGCTAGCCAGCCTCGTCAGTCGTCAAGCTCTCGTTTCAACTCTCAATCCAGCACCCGGCAGCAGCGAGCATAATAATTCCATATGGATAATAATGCCACATTAACTAAAAACAAAGTCATACAATATATGAGAAGCCTGACCAACAATGCGACAAGACATTTCTGCATCTTCGCAACCAGAAGAAAATTCTAGGCACCAGTAGAAGTAGAACAAACAATCCTGTCAGTCAAACCACTCTATACCCATTCATGCAAATTCCAAATTTTATTACAAAAAATGTCTATATACAATTATTTTTCTTGAACATCCAGAACATTTTAATTTGAATGCTATTGCATCAAGAGATAATAAAGGCAAAAATAGACATACACGACCCAACAGAACAACCTTATGCGACCTTACAAAACCAAGACAACGACCCTATGCAACCTTACAGACCTCACATGACCACAGTAGTAACTAAAAACATCCTACATGACCAAAAACAGTGACTAAATGACATCAAACATGACTATCATGCAACCAACACAACACCTTGAACAAAAACAAACTACTGCGATCATATATAAACAGAGACGAGAATCAAATCCTACCAAAAGTGGGCTCACAATCATGACATTTGGTTCTGAACGGAGGTAGCACTGATAGAAGCTTCGAGTACCATAGGATCCCACAAATCTGCCATGCCCACCTCAACCAATGAATTTGGCTCTCGACCACTGATGGCTTCAAGGGGACACCATGAATCCTTAGCATTCATGACTTGTGGCACTGAGGTCACAGGATACAATGGCCCTAGCCCTATAGAAGGAAAATGACAGAAATGTTTAGTTTATCAAATCATCCATAATATACTTACTTTGTGTTTTATGAACCAGAAAGTAGAGATATCTTAATTTCAAATTTACATAACGATTTTCAGGAATTGAGTGGAATTGAATAAGATATCAGCAATGCATTTCTTAAACAAGTTGAAACTGATCGAACCCACATGTTAAAAGCACCGAGCCAAGAGATTATTCATATGTGGGGGTGGGATCTTTCAACCTCAACGCTCATATTTATGCTTATTTCCTCAATTATAAATTGGCAGTTCCTTTGTTTCAAAATAGGGGCCATTTCTTTGCTTCGCACAACAGGTCGTACTAAAAAAGAGTATCCACAGCATATGAAAGGAAAGAAATTCATCCTGCAATTATCTGTGCACTGTGCACAGGAGCACTCTCACTTACAAGCAAGCACAAAAGTATGTAACAAACAGTGAAAGCGGGAAGGTCCTGTAATCCTTCATCAGCAGTCATCCAAGGAACCATTGCTGGGATGTACAAGGAGGTGGCAGTGGAGTAATCGCAAAAATCATCAATATTGAAGTAGCCTACGAAAATAGTTAGCATGGCACTGAGGTTTCTAGTGTGTCAACTGATTTACTCATTTGAATAGTGTGGTTGGTTCAAGGTTAGTTTCCGTTGACTAGTCATCAATTTCCACCTGTTATGCACTGAACGCTAACAAAAATTGAAATATAGCATACTCTATTGGACAACTAAAGTGGTGTAATTCATGCTGGCATACAAAGACTGAACAGCGAACTTTAGTTGTACCATTCCTAAAGGGAAAAACATATATTCTCTCTATCCGTCCATAGATTTAGTTGTACATAGCATAAACTGATCAAAACAGTTTGAATTTTGATACCTCTCAGTTAAAGCACAGAAACATCACAATAGGTTAACCAATTCACCAATTAGCTAAAGAAACAAGTGATAGGACACAATCACACAAGTTAGTCTAATAATCAAAATGAGAGGACACCCCATCAACAAATCATGGAAAACAAATTGACTTTTACTATTGATGCAATGGACAAGCATTCTATTTACCTGCTGTGCAGAAACTTGTGAATGGATAGCACAGGCGATACATCTTTTTGTGTGGAAGTTTCTTAAACTGCCATGACTCGAGATTGACCATAAAAATAACACGGCCAGCAGTCAACAGAAACACCACATTATGGTCTTCAGCAAACCCTATTATCACAGGGCGGAATGTATACGCCCATGGCTTCAGCCGAAGATGATTAGCTAAATTGATAGTACTTATGAGCACCCATCCAGCATTTCCATCACAGCTGTACTTCCTCCTCCATATTCGAGCCCTAAAATCTTCTATAATGAGTAAGCCAAGCCCACAACCTTCTGCTGGCATAATCAAAAACTCCCACTCTTCACGGACAAGAGTGTCGATGCCAATCAGATCTTGCGGTAACTCTACTGTAGCTAAGCTCTGCCTGTCCAAATCAAACTCAAGTATGGAAATAGTCCCTTCATTAAGGAGCCAGTAAATGGAATTCCCAACTAGGGTATTACTGCAAGAAAGGAAATCATCTGGGTCAAACGGGTTCAAGCCCGTCATTGAGATGGCATCGCCCCATGTGCCAGTCTCCGACGAGTAAGTGTAGGTGATAATTTGATCACCAAAGCTGCCTAGGAAGACCACCCAGAAGGGGCTGGAGTGGCAGGCACCGTGGACATGACTTTGGTCCGCAGCGGAGGCAGCACAGACGATCGTCGCATCTATGGCATACTTGATGCCACCGGAAGCCGAGGGAAGGGCAAGTAGTACTCCTCGCCGGAAACCGGGTCCCACACCAGGAAAACTATTGCCGTAGGCCACAAGGACGCTGCCGTGGCGGCAGCCGTGGACCTTGCTGCCCTTGGGAAGCCGCAGGGCGAAGCGATCCGCGGCAGGGATGGGATCCGGCGGGTCCAGCACGGAGGTGAAGCCAATCTTGCCTCTGTTGTAGAAGAAGAAGCCGAGGAGGGGCGGCTTCCCGTGGTGGGCGCGGAAGCGGCCGAGGAACCCGGGTCGGCGACGAGGCGGCGCCAGCGCCTGCACACCGCGGCGGCGCGAGGGAGCGAGGACGGGAGCGGCGGGAGGCGGAGCAGGATCTGGCCGAGCAGGTCGTCGTTGTCCAGCGTGGCGGAGCAGGCGGCCGGGTCGCCCTCCGCGGAGCTCGCCGGTGTGGGGTTAGTCTGGGGACCCTTGGGTCGCCACACCAACCTGCTGTGGTCGCCGCGCTGCATCTGGGCCCCAGCTCCGCGCCGCCCGCCGAAGCCACGGCCGCCCCGCGTCCCGCGCTCTCCGCCAGCGAAGTCCAGATCCAGGTCGGGGGTTGACCTCGAAGTCCCAGTGGACGAGGAACAGCCCGCAGCCGCTCCGCTCGGCCCCGGCCTCCCGAAACCACGGCCACCTCGCCGATTCCATCCTCCCCTAGCGGTTCGATCCATGTCGGCCGCCGTCTCCCTCCCTCACGCCGTCACCGTCACGCGAGCATCATGAACGCTGGCAAGGAGGAAGAAGAGATGGACGCCGATAGAAGACGAGTGACCAAGGTCCAAAGGATATGGCGTGACGGGACTTGGGCCGAATCTGTAAAGTGGGCTAAATACGAAATTAACTCTGATCATTCCTCAGAGCGCGCATGCAATACTTTGATTTGATGAAAGAAACATTTTCCTAGATAGAATATGCTAAAATAAAGCTACACAAATTTGTTTCTGTAGTTTTGAAGCTCCATGGAACTAATTATCCAATTAAAAAATTAAAAGGAATTTATGACTTTAGTTAAAATTATAAATATCATTTTAGCTTTAAACTTTTTTTAATGATGGAGGATTTCGTAAGGAATCCAGCAAAATTTGTCTCACTACTTTTAGAGCTAGAATGATTCTATGAATTTTATAAGACCATATATGGATATAAAAGTTGATTATTATTTATGAGTAGATTGTCTGTGGGTATTTGAATGGAGTATCTATTTGGACATGCCAAGACTATATTTAGATATGTTCGACGGATTGTCTGTCTGAACACGCTCAAACACACAGGCTAGAATGATTCTATGAATTTTATAAGACCATATATGGATATAAAAGTTTATTATTTATGAATAGATTGTCTGTGGTGTTTAAATGGAGTATCTATTTGAACATGCCAAGACTATATTTAGATATGTTCGACGGATTGTCTATCTGAACACGCTCAAACACGCAGGTGAGGATGTCAAGAGTGATTCTAGATGCATCTGTACACCGACTTAGATGGATTGTGTTCCTATGCTTTCTAGGGATATGGAGAATTTACTCTAGGTATTAGGTCCATCGCGTATAGGGTGTGGGGAGCTCGAGCTCATCTACGGTGGAGAGAAGCCATAAATGACCATAGAGCTCAAAGTGGTAGTCACTATGGGGTGTTGGGACTGCTCTATGAACTCTGCTCCACAAACTTTACCGTGGAGCAGCTCCACAAAATTTTAGTCTTTAGGTGCTCTAACAACTCCATCCTTTTTTCTGGAGCTGCGTGTATAGAGTTGAAACCGTTTGACTAAAAAATATGGAGCGAAGCAGTTCTAAACACCCCCTATAAATGGGTTAGAGGGTGAGGGGCTTCAGGGAAGAACTTATCATTGTGGGGATGGTCCACGTGCAACAGCTTGTCTTAGGGAGGGAGATCAACCTTAGGATATTGTCCATAGTGTTTGAAGAAGATGAATTGGATCCCCTCCATTCCTAACAAGGTCATTGTGGTTGCCAATGCACTCCTCCAGCGTGTCACAAGTGTTGGCGATGTGTGGGTCAAGTTCATATATATTAAAGTCTTGGGCTCTTCTTATTGACTTGGCAAAGAAAGATGATTTGGGTTTAATTATGATTTAGCAAATTCCTTTTTTTTAAATAGATTTTAGGTCGTTACAATAGCTGTTTATGATGAACATTAATTTCTTAGGGTTGTTGAGTTGACCATCCATGAAAATACAATGATGCTGGAAAGAGAAAGTGGCCACTTATAAGAGGAGAAAAAGGAAGTAAAGTTTTATCCATGCATTCTTTTTACTCTTCATTAACTTAGTGGTGGGATCAAAATCCACAAGTGATTTAACATATATAGATAGACGGTAGTCTTAACTTTTTTGTACTGCATATGTGGAACAAAATTTTAGTATGTGTATTGTTGCTTTGCCTCAACACGTATGCACACACATCCCTATGAACACATGCACGTAAACCCTACCTCTATGAATACCTTCGAAGAACTAAGCCAGCAGATTTAAAGAAAAAATATGAGTACCAAGATTTAATCTCTAGTGAGTAATGTCCCCACCTGGGCAGTCCCTACCACTAGACCACCGACCCATTCATTATGTTGTTGTTGTCCTTACTAGGCCCATCCACGAGCCATCTAAGCATTCATTCATGAAAGAAGGCAACCAAGCGTGGATCATATTAACTCTTTCGAAACAAATGCACTTTCTTACATTTAGATGTGTCAGATAGTTAAAGTTTGATCAGATTTACAAAAGAACAATATCACTATTTATATCTTTATCAAATAGGTATATATTATATAAAATATACGACATAACTAACATAACGGTATTTATGTATAATTTATTACAGATATTAATATTTTTAAATCATTTCTAGAGTTTTTTATGTAGATATGATTTTCTTTTTTGGTAAGAGCCGAACGGGATATGAAGAGCTGGAGACGGATGGAGCGCACGGCATATTCCCCCGGGATCTAGCGCACCGCGCACGGCACGGGCGCGCGCGCACCCGACTGGCGACGCGTCGCCCGCCCGTTGCCGCACCGTCGTCTCGACCTCCAGTCCTCCACTGACCAAACTCCCAAATCAAATACGGCGCATCTGATGAAGCGAGCCGTGCCTGCCGTGCCCGTGACCGTGGTGACGCCGTGCCCGTGACCGCCCCGCCCCCGGGGTCGCCGGTTTCCGCGACCCCGAATCCGCGTGCGCCGCCCTCCCACCGCCCCTAAATCCGCCTCGCCGGCAGCGGGCACCCCGCACCCGGGCGGGCCGCCACATCAGACGCCACACCCAGCCTCTCCCCCGCCCCCCGCCCCCCGCTGCTTCTTCTCCTCCCTCTCGCCACCATCCCTTCTGCTGGCGCGGAGCCGAGGCGCAGATCCGTCGGGGCTTCGGGGCTCGATTCCCCTTTCCTAGCTGGTAAGGCCGGACGGACTTCTCTTTGGTTCTATATATTGCTGCTGCTACGAGCACTCGGCGTACTCAGATCCGTGTTGTTCTTCGGTCCCGGTCGCTTCGCCTGGCTGCGATTCCTGTCGTCTGCTGCGTGTTGTCGCAGTAATGCCAGCCTATTCCCACCAAAATCGCTCGGATCTCTCATGTTTTGACTGGGAAAAAAAGTTGTCTCGTCGTTTGCGTTGCGTCCCTTTGCTCAGGCAGTTCCTCAACCGCAGAGGGAGGGACGGACAGACCGACAAGCTTGCTAAATGCACTTTCTTTCTTTCTTTCTTTCTGTGCCAGGGGTTGGATTGGAGTATCTTGGTCCCAGCACCACGCGAAAGCCATGACCATTCGGTTGCTCTGCTGACGACTGACCTCTCGCCCACGCTGCCCTGACAGGCAAAGTCAGGGGGGCTGTGCGTGCGCGTGTGGGGGGGGAATCACTCAACCAGGTGAATAATCATGGACAAAAGATCCGGGGCGATCCTAGTGTGCCTGCTCCTCGTCGTCCTGGTCCGGGACGCGGTGGCGGTCGCAGAGACCGAGCCGGGCAGCGTGCGGCTCGTGCAGGAGGCGCCCCATAGGAAGGTGGTGGAGGATGGGGCCAAGGCGGGGAGGGTGCCGGTTTCGACTGTCGCGTGGTCCACGCTCGCCATGGCTGCCGCGACGGGGCTGGGAGCCGTGCCCTTCTTCTTCATGGAGCTGGAAGCGCAGTGGGCTGGCCTCTGCAATGGGATGGCGGCTGGTGTGATGCTTGCCGCCAGCTTTGATCTCGTGCAGGAAGGCCAGGTGTATGGCAGCGGGAGCTGGGTTGTGTTCGGAGTTCTGGGTGGAGGCATATTCATTTGGCTTTGTAAGAAGGTGGGTAATGATCCTTTATCTTCATTTTTGTTGATATTTTTACTAACAGTTCATATCAAGGAGTTTCATTTCATTGTCTTGCGAATATCAAACCACATTTCAGTGGCTTTAAACCTGAAGGGACTATTCGCTAGTGTCATACAAGTTTGTTCAATAGTATTAATTTTATATGGGACCAATGGCATAATCATTTGGTTCACTTCTCAATGATAAACAGAATCAAAGCTGCAGCACAATAGCTATCTTGGATATTGTGAAGGGCCTATGCCTATAGGTCTAGATATGTAACCAGTTGCTAAACACAACATACCATTAACATTAAAAAGGCCTCTAATGTCAAAATATTTGTTAGCATAGTGGTGCTATCGATCATATAAAAATTCTTTAGCTGTCAGAGTCAGCAGTTACAGATTTAGCATCTCCAAAATGAAATGGGTGTATTTGAGCACACTGTCCACATTACATAATGTGAGCCGACACACACATACTTGCTCTCATATGTATGCTTATAAGAATAAATATTTTGCAGGCAACAGGCTACCTAAAACTTAAAATTAAAGCATGACTAGGTCAAATAAAAATATGTATTCCACATTACACTCATTTTAAGTGTACTCATCATCATATCAAATTTAGTTGGTACTTACGTTTTCAGATTAATTGGGATAATCTCTTCTCCATTATTTGTTTTATTTATTTATCTTTCATAACATAACTTGTATATTATTTCCCTGTCCACAGTTTCTTGAGCAATATGGAGAAGTAAGCATGCTGGATATAAAAGGTGCAGATGCAAGTAAAGTTATTCTTGTTGTTGGAATAATGACTCTTCATTCTTTTGGAGAAGGCTCTGGTGTGGGTGTTTCCTTTGCTGGCTCAAAAGGGCTCTCTCAGGGTCTTCTAGTTACTATAGCTATAGCAGTGCACAACATACCAGAAGGCTTAGCAGTAAGCATGGTTCTCGCATCTAGGGGGGTGTCCCCCCAAAAGGCAATGATATGGAGTATCATTACATCTTTACCACAGGTGCAGTTCGTAACTTCATTTCCTGAGTTGAAATATGAAACAATCTCATCGATGTATTGTCGTTATTATTGAACCAATAATGAAAAGCATGCCACCTTTTGAGTTATCTTGATCTACAACTATGAAGTGACAAAAATCAACTTTTGTTCTGTGGACTTTTAAAGTAACTATGTTCTTTTCTTTCTGGCCTCTGTGACGCTGTTTATTCATGCTCATGTGCTTGTTTGTGCAGGAGACTGATTCAGTGTAGATAGACAGGTTAACTTGTAAAGCGGTGTAACATTAAGGATATGACTTTGCTGTGCATTGATGAACTTTGTCTTGTTAGGTTCTTATTAACTTCTCTAGCTATTCAAATTACCAAACTGAATCATAGAGGTTGTCAAATTAGTAGCACTAAAAGTAATATGATTTCCATGTTGTGGGTGTTTTGTTCAGTCTTCACTACCACATTTGTCACGGTTCCTGCAAATTTTGTAGAAGCATTGCCATCACCATATGTGCAGTTCAGAATAGTTATTTCAATTGCAGTTTTCTCTTGGCATTATGTTGTGAATACATAATTCATCTGTTCATATGCAGCTGCAGTCTAATTCAGTTTCAGGTTATATTTTTAGTACTGACATTTCTTACATCATTTTCCTTTGTAAACCCAGCCAATTGTTGCCGTTCCTGCATTCCTTTGTGCTGATGCATTCCAAAAGGTGCTTCCCTTTTGTACTGGTTTTGCAGCAGGATGCATGATATGGATTGTTATAGCAGAGGTTCTTCCTGATGCTTTTAAGGTGAGTACCCTATTTACTTGACCGTTAACAAAACTGTAAAGGACTGAAACTACTGTTAAGAAAACTGTGGATGCATGTGTGAGGAAGCAGTTTTGACATTTTCTCTGTAACATGCAGGAAGCAACTCCATCTCAAGTTGCTTCTGCTGGAACACTTGCTGTTGCTTTCATGGAGACACTAAGTACTGTGCTTCTGGGATTTACTGATGGCAACAAGTAAGTTTGCTGCTAACATTTCAATGCTCTTACTTGGGTTAATCAAAGAACTCTTGCTGATAATAAAGATTTATTCTGCAGCTCTGAAGATGCATCAGGCTTCTTAGTATCACTTGTGTTTGGACTAGGTCCACTTATTGGTGGAATTATACTTGTCACCTTCTCTTTTGGCTTCAGCATGCCACACCCTCTTCTTACTGGTGTTGCATCAGGCATTGCTTTCCGTCTTGCGGCATGGAGACCTGTGCAGCTTCTGATGTCCTCAAAAATGGGTCTCTTAACCACCCTCTTCCTCCTAATTGGAGGTTCCATGGTCTATCATGCTGCCACATCAAGCATCCTTAGGGTGTTTAATCGCAAAAGATCTTCCACAAATGTGATCACGTCATCCTCTGGCCTCTCTCTTAGTGTCCTCACAATGCAATCGCTCCTTGCTTGTGGTGCTATATTCCTTCACGCATATGCGGAAGGGCTTGCACTTGGTGTTGCAGCTCGCAAGGCTTATGGCCTTGGCCGTTACATGGTTCTCCCAGCCTCCCTACATGGTCTTCCTCGGGGTGCTGCTGCAGCGAGCTGTGTGTATGGTGCTACGGATAGCTGGCGTGGAGCCCTTGCAGCTGCTGCTTTGACAGGGTTTGCAGCACCAAGCGCTGCCATCAGTGCAATCCTTGCAAAGATTGACTATGATGGACTTGACTACTGGATGGTCATAGCTTGTGGGGCTCTAATCCCCAGCTTTGGCCGTGTCTTCAGGCGCTCACTGCGGTTGGACATGCGGAAGAGCATTGTTGGCCTGCTGATAGGTATTGCCTTTGCCTCCGTGTGCTTGATGTCGACTAGATTCATCTGTTTGCACACTCCTTACTGCAACTCGGCTCCAGAAGCAGTCACATAACTTATGCTGGCCTGTGCTGTTGTAAAACAAATGTAATACTAGTGTAATGACAATACAAAGGATGTGGAAGGTTATATATAATTGCATCGAAGAGATCTCGTACATCGGTAAATCAAAGGGAAACGGACATTGAACAGAATGCCTTTTTCTACACTTTCCCTTTTCTGTCATGGAAGGCCCATGTAAATTATTCCCAATGTCGTATGCATTATTTCGTCTACAATTTTTATGTTCAGCGCTTGTTTCTCTACAGCAGGCAGTCAGTTCCTGGCAGGTTCGCTACAAGATATTGTTTCTGAACATAAATGTTGTTGTCAGTCTGAACATAAATATTGTTGCCTGAGTGAACATATTTTGCACCAATATTCTCGTTCATGATGAATTATCTACAAGATTGGCAGGAACTGACTACCTGCTGTATCCTCAAACCATACAAGAATCATATAAGTTGCACTTGTGTTCATACTAAGCTTCTTTGGAATGTAGAAATTTCACGTGAACCACACAAGAATCAGTTCAATTTGATCGAGAAATTTTTTTTTTTTTGGGGGTGGGGGAAATCACACTCCAAATGAAACCTAAATAGGATCAAGTATGAAGCGATTACATGTCACCTGTGTTGTTTTTTATTTGCTAATAGGTTCTTTTGTTATCTATAACAAATGTACCTATTAACAAATAAACACCAAAAAGTAACCATAAAATTCAAATAACATTGAGCGAACTATCAATGGTCTAATTTATCCCCTTGCGGTCAATATAGCGCCACAAACCCACAAACTAAAACCATATAGGGTAAGAAAACAAATGGTTCTGAAATTTAAGGCGATCAACATCCAATTTTATAGATGGGGGACAAAAATAAAACTTCATGAAGAAAAAGAAGATAAAAAGACGCTTATTTAAGAAAGAAACGTAATAATTCTTGGCTTCTGCTGCACCGAGTGACCAACCTCTCAGGGTTTGTATGATTCGCTCTATAAAGAAAGAAAACTGTATTACTACCCTATGTTCCAAATTATATGTCGTTTTGGCTTTTATAGGTGCATAACTTTTGATAGGAATGAATTTTTGTTGATTCTGTCCTAAGATTTAATCTCTTTGTCATGGAACGTTTTTTTGTTTATTTTGTAACAAATGGTTTTCATAATATGCGCGTGTCGCATATGCACGTCTACTGGTATATCAAAAACCCAAAATACATTATTATCCTTGTCTCGCCGGTGAGCTCCGGGCTACTGGGCCGTCCGATCTAAAAACCTAACTTTGTGTAGAACTAGGAGATGGTTTGCTATCTCATCCTTCTTTCTCGTCCTTCAAGTATATATATTTTCCTTGGATGTTGCCATATATGGGTGTTCGCTGCTGCCACCGTCATCGTCACCACACGCTGGGTGGCACGATAGCAGAGCATCGGGTTAGGCAACCCATGAGTATGGAGGAGCTACAGGTTCGCAGGAGATGCATGCATACTATGAGGTTGCTGGAAGAGCGCATGGAGGAGGCAGAAGCTGGATCATCGGGGAGCAAGCGGAAGATGGCGAAGGGGCTCGCCTTTGGTAGATTCATACCCACTCCGAGCCAGTGGCGGAGCTGGGGTTAGCAGGGGCCATGGCCCCCCTCCATCAATATTTCATAACAAAAATTTTTACTAATATAATTTAATGTTTTTTAATTATATCAAAAGAGAGATTATATAAAATTCTTGTCATATATACCAATTAATATCTTCTAGATAATAAACTTATACAAAGAGCATCTTCGAAAGATTGAGCAGGTACTCTTTTTTTTTTTTTTTTGCGTCTCATTGAGCAGGTACTCAAGATTTACAAAGTTGTCAATAGGCATATCACTTACCACTGGAAAAAATATCGCTTTTAGATCGTAGGATACATATAAGAAATTGCAAGCATCTGTCAAGTTAATGAATTAACTCGGATGGTCACCACAAGAAACCTAACAAGTTGAGTTGTACTTAGTATTTACATGTTAATTTTTTTACCAACCTCTCTAATTCTTGCCTCCATCACTAGAAACGGCTCAAGAGAGAGACTGCTCAGATGCAGGCCGACCTGTGGCCGAGATGGGCGCCTGCAGCATCTCATCTCCGCCTCCTTGGTTCTCGCCTCCTCCTCGTTGCCTTATCAACAAATCGCGCGTGTGATAGCGACCCACTCGTCGTCGGCATAATGCCTACTCCCTCCGTCCCTAAATAATTGTCGCCGTGGGATGCGTGCCATATGTTTGACTTGAATTGTAGAAAATACATGCAATATTTATATCTCCAAATAATTTTGTTAAAAAACTAGATCCAAAAATCTTTCCAATGATACTAATTATGATACTAATCGATGATATTTATTATTTATTAAAATTGTCAGTATTTCTTTCTCGGGAAGCGAAACGACAGTTATTTAGGGACGGAGGGAGTAGATTTTTAACTTTTTGTTTTGTTTTTGTTTTGCCAAGAGACGTTGTACATGTGTATAGTAGTATCAAGTATATATGAACACGCGAACGAAGTTAAGTTCGAACCTTTTTTTCATAACATCTTGCTGTCTCAAAGTGGTGACCTTTTGAAATCAAATTGTACTATATCTTAATTCTATCGAGTCAAAATAACAGGACATCTGCTCAAAGCTTTCCAAATACATAAATTGGTGGATTTTCGTCGATTGGTCTCTGTCAGAAGTTTCATGGGCACACAGTCGTCTGGGACTTCAGCAAAAACCTGTACTATTATACTGTAGTAACACCAAGATTCCAAGCGGCATAGAATACAAGAAAAGCAGTCAGTCCTTTGACGGCATTCAAGATGAGGACGTTGATGTCAGATGTCACCGTGTTTAGTCAAAGAACTTCACCTCAGTTCCTTAAACAAATGCAACAGTTGTAACTGAAACGTAACGAAACGGCAGTCAGTGGCAAGTTCACGGCATAGTAAGCTTATAAGTTATTTTTTTAATCTAATTGGAGTTGGGCACTTGAGATAGCATAATATCCTGTGCTTTAAGAAACTACTGTACTGTAGTATGTCTGTATGTAGTCAATCATACCTTTTCTGTTTTCCTTTGAAGCTTAATATACAAATTTGCAACCGAAAAAAAAAAAATGGAACTTCACATTCACTCACTTCTAAATACAAAGGAACAAATACATGATACCGGATGTTGGTTATTTAACAAAACTGACACGTGTGGACCTTCTATTTTTTTTATATATATATACCACCAAGATCAGTACGGTTTAGCAACATCCTTTGAAACAAAGAAATTTACGGGATAAACACATGGCTTATGTTTGGAGAACACTCTTACAACATATACTCCTTTTACAGAATTTATAATTTAATACTCACAAGATACACAAGACATATAAGTCCTCACATAACAATAAAAAACATTCCAAAATAGATAACTTTTACAAACTATTTATATGTGTTGCATTAGAAAACAAACAAAAGAAAAGGTTAAGTTTGGGTATTAATTAATTAACTTTTCCCTACGTTTTGATAGTATTGCTCTTATGAAATTACTAGCCCCATGTGGTACGGTGTCATAGGTTGAATGATTGATCGACTATGTCATCACAAATTATCTCTTACCTATACTTTTCCCTTAACAACTCGATGAAATATGTGTTGTGATAGAAAAATGAACGAAGGAGAGCAAGGAAAGATAAGCAAAAAAAATGTTTATGTGGCCTAAATTTCTCCAGTTTTAGTCATCCTGGTCTTATAAAGAGTGTCGTTTTGGTTTTATCCTAAGTCAAAATATTTTATGTCTGAACAACTATTTTGAAAGGGTCATTAATATTTATGACACCAAATATATTTTACTGAAAAAATATGTATTTTATAAAGAATCTTATAATATTTGTTTGGTATCATAATTTATTTATATATATTTAGTTAAAGTTAAAATTATTTGACTTAGAACAAAACTATAATGACACTCTTTATGGAATAATAAATAAGGATAGTACTTATTTCTTTTAATATATTCCTAGCATGTCAGGTCGCATGTGTTGGTAGATTATTTTGTTGAATTTGCTTAGTCATCGGAAAAAAATTTCTAGCATTCTGTAACTTGTATTCTTCCCTATTATTACTTCTATTAAGTAGGAGGTCAACCCGGCTAGAATAACGGCACCATCAAGAGTAGCGTGATCTGTACTTTTGTTGGTTATATCTTTCTTTTACGAAAAAAAGAGCACACTTGACTGCAAACTAAGTAATATTAAAATCCGATGCAGAGCTTGCAGAACTAATCCGTTGGCGCACAGGCCGATCACCCTACTGAAAACTACTGAAAACAAAAACCTATGAAGGGAGAAAGACTACTGAAGACACCGCCCAAAACACCTAGGAAAACAAGAACAGAAAACCCCGGTAACACAAGAACACTGGACTGCAACTAAACGGCATTACCATTTGGCCTATGCGCCAACTGGAATTGCTTAATGTCCTCCTTCCAAAGAAGAGTCACTTGTTGTGTACTGACATGTTCTTCTGTTTCGTTCCTTCTACACATTCCACTAAAATTAGATCAGAACACCGTCGACACATTCTTCCCTGACTCCTTCCAATCTTAATGCAGCATCTACGCCAATGATTATGAAGTAATCCGTTTGCGTCTATAACCGCTTAAAAAATGACCAATCTTGTAGAGAAATGAATCAAGGAGAGCAAGCAAAGACAAGCAAAAATGTTAATGTGGCCTAAATTTCTCCGAAGTTCTAGTACTACCCTATTCCTGCAAAGAGTGACGTTTTCGTTTTATCCTATACCAAAATATTTTTTGTTTGACCAAGTTTTTAAGAAATACCATTAATACTTATGACATCAAACCCATGTACCGTGTAAATATATTTCATAAAGAATTTCATGATATTTGTATTTTTCATATATCTACTCTTCCTTTAATACCTGGTAAGGATAGTACTTATTCTCTTAATATTTGTAGCACGTCAGGTTGCATGTGTTGGTAGATTATTTTGTTGAGTCACCGGGTCATTTCTAGCATTCTGCCTTGTACTTTCACCGATTATTATTGCCTGTATTAAACAGTAGGTCAACACGTCCCACTCATGTCAATATGTAAGTAGCCGATCTAGAGTAAACGGCACAATCAACAATATCATCTGTACTATGCTTTCTTTGGGTTACATCTTTTTTATTTAATAAAAAAAAGGGAAAACGGAGAGCACACGCAGTGACTGCACTAGTGCCGCCGTCCTAAACGGCCTAGCACGGCGTCGCCGTCGCATCCAGATCGGACGGCAGGTCGCGCGCGGCGGCGGCAGCTAGCTCGGAACGGTGGATGCGACCGCCCGCAAGCCGCGCGGCGTGCGTGCAGTCGTGCACCGTGCCGCCTGCGTCCTCCCGACTCCAACACCCGCGGCAGAGCAGAGCAGAGCAGAGGCGGCCAGCAGCGGCAGCGCTTTAAAAATTCCCGGCGCCCGCGCAGCCAGCTTGGATGCCACGGCGGCGACCGGCACCCTCAACTTCTTCCCCTTCCGGCCTTCCCTTCCCCCTCATATAAACGCCACCGCCACCGGCCCTCCATCGTCCTCCAGCGAAGCAGCAGCGTCCATCGAGCAGAGCAGAGCGGCGCACGGCGAACTGACGACTCCCAACATCCCAGAGGATCAACCAACCAACCGAGTTAGCCAGCCAGCCAGCCATGAAGCTCCGGCCGCTCTCTTTCACGCGGTTCGCGCCGTCGCCGCTGGGGTGCGTGGGCATCGGCATGGGCGGCGGTGGGAGGAGGAGGACGGTGCTCGTCGCCCTGCGCCGCGACGCCGCCGGCAGGGAGCTGCTCACCTGGGCGCTCGTCAAGGCCGCCGCCGCCGGCGACCGCGTCATCGCGCTCCACGTCTCCACCCCGCCGCCGCCGCAGCCGTTGATGGTTCGCGCATTTCTCCCGCGACAGGGGAAATGGCGGCGGCGGCGGAGGAGGAGAGGAGGAGAGCCAACGCCTCGCTCGCCTCCGTGCTCGGCGCGTACCGGGGCTTCTGCGAGCGCAACCAGATCGACCTGGAGCTCAGGCTCTGCGAGGCCCCGTCCGTCAAGAAGGCCCTGGTGGCCGAGGCCACCGCCTGCGCCGCCGCGCACCTCGTCGTCGGCGTCACCAAGAGCAGGTCCGTACGCCCGCCCCTCTCCACCTCCTCCACACCACATTAATTTGCAGGTCGTTATCATTGGAATCGGACGTAACCCTGTTCGTACGTTTCATCAGATCGCCCGCCACCGCCACCGCCGTCGCGAGGTACTGCGCCAAGAGAGTGCCGCCGAGCTGCATGGTCACCGCCGTCGGCAACGGCGCCGTCCTGTACCGCAGAGACGCCGTGCACCAGCACCAGCACCACCAACAGCACCAGCTGCTCAGCCCCTACAGCGCCGTGGTGGAGACGCCGCGGCGGCTGTACCGCAAGATCCTGGACGCGAGGACGACGGCGGCGGGGACAAGTCCCTGGACGACATGGCGATCGGCCACGCCCGGTCGCCGCGCCGGAACATGTCCGCGGCCATGAGCGCCCTCGTCTCGCCCAGAGTGACAATGGCGCCGGCCCGGCCGGCGAGGCCGCGCCACGGGCTGCAGGAGTCACCGAGGATGGCGCCGGCGGGTCCGGCGAGGTCGTGTCACGTGCAGCAGGAGTCGCCGAAGACGGCGCCGCCGGGTCCGGCGAGGTCGTGTAATCACGGGCAGGAGTCGCCGAAGGTGGCCGTCGGCTGGCCTCTCCTGAAGAAGGACAACATGCGTAACTTGCCGGAGCTGTCGGAGGTGTCCGTCGTCGAGTGGGCCATGCAGCTCCCGACGAGGTGCTGCTCAGACCACCAGAGATCCCATGAACACGAACAAGAGGAGAAACAAGTTCCGGCGGAGCTCGTCTCGCTCAGAGACAAGTACTCGTCCAAGTACACGGTGTTCAGGCACAGCGAGCTCGCCAAGATCACCAATGGCTTCTCTCCAGATCGGCTTGTCGGGAAAGGCGGCGCCGGCCGTGTTTACAGGGGGTGTACAGAGGGCGGCAGGGAGCTCGCGGTGAAGGTCCTGAAGCCGTTGGCCGACGTGGTGAAGGATTTCGCGGCGGAGATCGAGATCCTCAGCTGTGTCCAGCACGAGAACGCCGTGTCCCTCGTCGGGTTCTGCCTCGACGGCGGCACGGACAGGCTGATGCTCGTGTACGAGTACATGCCGCGAGGCAGCCTGGAGGAGGTGCTGCACGGGCATCCGCACGGCGGCGAGAAGCAGGGCATCAAGGGCAGCGCGCTGGGGTGGCCGGAGAGGTACAGGGTGGCCGCCGGCGTGGCGCGCGCACTCGAGTACCTCCACGGCGACCGCGACGGTCACCGGCCCATGATCCACAGGGACATCAAGTCGTCCAACATCCTCGTCGCCGCCGACTTCGAACCCAGGCTGTGTGACTTCGGCCTCGCGATGTGGGCCGACGACGCGGCGGCGCAGGTCACCGGCGACGACGTCGCCGGAACATTCGGGTGCGTGCGCTTTCCGGCCATCTTTTTCAATCCTACACATTTTCTCTGGCATAATGCAATGCAATCAGCTGAAATTCTCTTGGCATGGCAGGTACCTGGCGCCGGAGTACTTCATGCACGGCAAGGTGAGCGACAAGCTCGACGTGTACGCGTTCGGCGTCGTCCTCCTGGAGCTCATCTCCGGGAGGAAGCCTGTGAGCGCCGGCGGGGCCAAGGGCAAGGGAGCCTCGTGATGTGGGCCAACTCCGTCATACAACAAGGAGGAAATATCATGGACCTCGTCGACCCCACCCTGCCGACGACGACGGGCGGCGATGAGGTCGTCGAGCGGATGGCCCTCGCTGCTGCCCTGTGCATCCGGCGAGCGCACCAACACCGGCCGAGCATGAGCAATGTAATATAATATGCTGTCACCTCAATGAACCCAACACATATTCGTGTCCATTATGCTGACGTGCCACTGATCAATTTACGTCAGGTGGTGAAGCTGCTCGCCGGCGACGCCGACGCCGTGAGCTGGGCGAAGTCGCAGGTGGGCGTGCCCGGCGACGACAACGACGGCCGCCGCCATGGCGCCTGCGGCGCCGTTGGTATCACCTCGCCGGACAAGAGCGACATCCAGTCCTACATCAACCTCGCCCTGCGTGACGTCATCGTCGACGACGACGCCTCGTCCGTCGGCAGCGCCGTGTCCCTGGAGGAGTACCTCAAGGGAAGATGGAGCCGCTCCTCCAGCTTCGAGGGCTGAATCAATGGCGCGGGGAATGACCATTTTTGTGTACATAGATCGATCCATCGTTCTCTTGATTCTTTCGTTCTTTAATTTGCGACCGATTTGTTCTTGTATGGGCAGCAAAATTAAGCAAGCTCAATTTTGTTCCTTCTTGGTAGATAGATGGGGAGGATGCAAATGAAATTATGGAATGGCAAACCAATGCGATAATACAGTTTTGACAGTAAAGAAAAGGGAGTAGAACTGTTACTCGAACACCGTGTGCATAATTAAATACGTGAGCATCTCTAAGAGTTTGCCAAAATTCACTTGACAAATCTTGTGATTTGACAACTTTCTAAAATATATGGCAAGTGAAAAAATAGTCCCTCTCCATTGACAAACACAGATCAAATTTACATCAGGAACCCCAAGACAGTAAAACAAATTATGTTTATATCCTTCCACCTTTTAAAAACTTATATCGTGAACGCCTGAAAACGAAAACAAAATTGTTTTTTTTCACTCTTCCACCTCTTCTAAAAGCTCGATGGTAAGTCGCGTCCGCGGCGTGGCTATATTCGGATGCGGGAAGAAAGAATAACAACTTCGGATAAATAGGGAGTTGATTTGAGGAGTTGTTGGAGAAGGTTTTTTATGATTTTGCTAAAAAAAATAAAGATAGCAAGTTGAAATACTAAGTTGTTGGAGATGCTAATTGATACTCAAACTGACGCAGGTGCACCATCTGCGGTTACAACTTGCAGGAGAGTAAAAAATGTAAAATATTTCCCATGTAATATAAGATCCGGTGAAAATAAACACGCCTGAGATGATCGATCTGATATCCTAGTTTCAGTAACGAAGTACGGCCAATCGGCGCAGGCGTGAAGCACAAAACACGAAGAATCTGGACGTACATCCCAGTCCCAGATATACAGTATATCCAAACAATCAAAGTCAACGAAATGAAATGTTGCATGATTAGGCCTGAGAGAATCGGAACAAAGCAAGTTGCATCACAGGCACATGCAGCAGCATCATGTGGATCATACAATCATACTCCCTCAGTCCCTATTTAGATGTCGTCGTGGGATATGGGCCACAAGTTTGATTTAATTTATAGAAAATACGTATAATATTTATATCTCCAAATAATTTTGTTAAAAAACTAGATCTAAAAACTCTTTTCGATGATACTAATTATGGTACTAATTGATGATATTTATTATTTATTAAAATTGCCACCATTTGTTTCTCGGGAAACGAAACGACAAGTATTTAGAGACGGAGGGAGTACATACCAGCACGTACAACCTCGCTTTTGGCACATGCGTATACATACGGCCGTTGCATACCGTGCGACGGAGAGGTCATTTTCGTGCGTGGATTGCGGCACAGTAAACAAAACTAGTACTGTATTCAGAAGGTGGCGCCGACAGATAGTTTTTTAGTTTTTCTTCAGTAATTATTGATTTTTAATTTTTTCCTGATTGCCAATGCCAACGGTGCTGCGATTGCTGCGGATAAAGTCTGTAACGGTGGCCCAACCTGTCCAACCATATGTGCATAATATTATAGGGAAGGTGAATATTGCACATGTATCTCCTCCGTGTCTCATAATATTTCTTATTCTTTTATTTCTTAGTGTTATATCGTGGCTAACAAAAAGAGCTTTGCAAATTGCAAGGTGATCTAAATCGAATAATTTATAATTTAAAGGATTAAGTTTATATTTGGTCCCTCAACTTTTTATGTCATCTAATTTTCACCTTGAACTGCAAAACCGTCTAAACTGAGCACTCCAACTTACAAAACCGTGTACTTTGAGCACCTCAGCCTGGTTTGGAGGGATTGGGCCAGTTTTGACTGTACACGCTGGTGCGGACCGTCCATGTTGGCAGTTGACCGTCACGCTGGCGCCTGGAACGGGCAAAAAGGGGAGGCCGCCGTCGCTCTCCCTATCTATCTCTCTCACTCCTCTCACCCGAACCCTAGCTCCACTCCACTCCTCCCTCACGCCCGCAACGCCCAGCGTCGACGCCGCCGCATCCTCCTCCAGATTCGCATTCTTTTCTGCGTGTCCATCCTCGCTCCCTCCGGTGCACGCACACAGTCCACCATGGCGTCCTCTATTAGCTTCTGGCGGTGGCAGCAGCATCTGCAGGTTCTAGTTGTCATGGCGACATCGCTGATGATCATGGCCATGATGTCGACGGCGAGGACAACGACGTCGGCGGCAGCAGCAGCAGGGGGTGGTCTTTGACGAGGACTTCACGCCGCTGTTCGGGGAGGCGAACATGGAGCGTTGTGCCGATGGGCGCGGCGTCCGGCTGACGCTAAACCGCTACTCCAGCTCGGGTTCATCTCCAAGGACTACTACCACCACGGCTTCTTCAGCACCGACATCACCCTGCCCAATACTACTACAGAACAAGCCTTTGGTCACTTCGCCAAAATAAACAATAGTCTCGGCCACATCAGCGTCCGGGACAAAAATATCTTTAGTCCCGTTTGGTGACACCAACAGGGACTAAAAGTCCCCCCGCCCAACGGCTATGGTGTCAGGATTCTGCAGAAGGGACCTTTAGTCTCGATTCCAGTCACCAACCGGGACTAAAGCCATCCCTTTAGTCCCGGTTGATAACACCAACCGGGATTAAAAGGTTTTGTCCCGGTCCGTGGCACCGGCCGGGACTAAATGGTGGACTTTAGTCCCGGTTGGTTATTGGAACCGGGATTAAATGTCTTTCCCCATATTTGAACTCTTTTTCTTCCCCTGGCCGAGCCCGAGCTTCACTCTTTTGCTTTGTTCTTCATGTGTTCTTGCTTGTTCTTGCTCTCATCTCCGGCTATTGATTTATTTCATCATTTCTACGCCATCATCGACTTGTCTAGAGGTTACTAGCTTTATCTTCTCAACTTTTAGCAGCGGCATGTGTCATTTCTTAGTGTTATATATGTGGTTTTTATTTTATGAATTCTACACTAATTTAAACTCCAATCACTTGATCGTTTGAATATTTCAATGATAGCAACTACAATTAGTACCCGAGAACATTTATATTTTTTTAATTTTGCTTGTTTAGAAAAATTAGAAATAGAGAATTTTAGGTTATTTGTTACTTTAATTTCTGTATAAAAAATTAGAAACTTCTAATACTTTAATTTGTAATTTGTGACCGGGTTAATTGATTAATTATAACTAGTATGCATACCACATTTCATGATTAGTTAGAAAAATAGAGAACATTTGTGTTTTTTTAATTTTGCTTGTTTAGAAAAATTAGAAATAGATAATTTTAGGTTATTTGTTACTTTAATTTCTGTATACAAAATTAGAAACTTATAATACTTTAATTTGTGACCGGGTTAATTAGTTAATTATAACTAGTATGCATACCACATTTCATGATTAGTTAGAAAAATAGAGAACATTTATGTTTTTTTTAATTTTGCTTGTTTAGAAAAATTAGAAATAGAGAATTTTAGATTATTTGTTACTTTAATTTCTGTATAAAAAATTAGAAACTTATAATACTTTAATTTACAATTTGTGACCGGGTTAATTAGTTAATTATAACTAGTATGCATACCACATTTTATAATTAGTTAGAAAAATGTAGAACATTTGTGTTTTTTAATTTTGCTTGTTTAGAAAAATTAGAAATAGAGAATTTTAGGTTATTTGTTACATTAATTTCTATATAAAAATTTAGAAACTTATAATACTTTAATTTGTAATTTGTGACCGGGTTATTAGTTAATTATAACTAGTATGCATACCATATTTTAGGTTATTTTATTTAATTATGGAATATGCCATATAATGCATACAATGACACGCCGTTGGACGTACAATGCCGATCGCCGCTCCAAAGAATTCATTGATGGTGTGTATTATTTCTTAAGAGTGGCTGAGGCAAACAAGCGGGATGAATTTATATGTTGCCCATGTGCCGTGTGTCAGAATTTAAAGGAATATTCAAGCTCAAGGAGTCTTCACTCACATTTGTTGAAGTCGGGTTTCATGCCGAACTATATTTGTTGGACCAAGCACGGAGAAACCGGGATTATGATGGAAGAAGGTGAAGAAGAACAATTGGAGCCTGACGACATTATTGCTCAATACGGTGGCTTCAATGATACTGCAATGGGAGAAGCTGAAGAAGAGGGAGGGGTAGAAGACACACCCGCTGAAGATGATGCTCTTGGTGATATCATTCGTGATGCACAAAAAGATTATGAAAGTGAAAAGGAGACGGCAAAGTTTGATCGCATGCTAGAGGATCACAAGAAGTTACTATACCCTTCCGCCGAAGATGGGCAAAAAAAGTTGGGTACAACACTAGAGTTGTTACAATGGAAGGCACAGAATGGTATATCCAATAAGGCATTTGGGCAATTATTGAAGATCCAAAAAAAGATGCTTTCAAAGCCTAACGAACTGCCCGCCACTACGTATGAAGCAAAACAAGTTGTCTGTCCTTTGGGATTAGAAATCCAGAAGATACATGCATGTCCTAACGACTGCATCCTATACCGTGGCTAGGACTACGAGAATTTAGATGAATGCCCCGTATGCAAAGCATCACGGTATAAGATCAGGCGAGATAACCCTGGCGATGTTGAGGGGGAAGAACGTCACAGGAAAAAAATTTCTGCAAAGGTCATGTGGTATGCTCCTATAATACAACGCCTGAAATGTCTTTTCAGAAACAAGGACCATACAAAGTTGTTGCAGTGGCACAAAGAAGACCGTAAGGTAGACAACATATTGAGACACCCCTTTGCGATGGGTCCCAAAGTGGAGAGCAATAGACGAGAATTTCCGAGTTTGCAAGAGACGCAAAAAAACTTAAGGTTCACTTTAAGTACAGACGGTATGAATCCTTTTGGTGAGCAGAGCAGTAGTCATAGCACTTGGCCTGTTACTCTATGTATCTACAACCTTCCTCCATGGTTATGCATGAAGCGGAAGTTTATTATGATGCCGGTGCTCATCTAAGGCTCGAGGCAACCCGGCAATGACATCGATGTCTATCGATGCCATTAGTTGAAGAACTCCTACTTTTATAGAGCCAAACAGGTGTTCGTGTGTGGGATGAGTACAAACAGGAACACTTCGACCTGCGAGCACTGTTGTTCGTGACAATCAATGATTGGCCTGCTATTAGTAATCTTTTAGGGCAGACAAACAAGGGATATAATGCATGCACATACTGTTTTGATGACCTTGATAGTATATATTTGAAAAATATAGAAAAGTCGTGTACCTTGGATATCATCAATTTCTTTCTATGAATCATCCAGTTAGAAAGAAAGGCAAGCATTTTAAAGGTAAGGCAGACCACCGATGCAAGCCTCGCAACAGAACTGGAGAAGATATATTTGAGATGGTCAAGGATGTGAAAGTAGTCTTTGGTAAGGGACAGGGCAGCCAACCAGTTCCGAAAGATGCATCGGGTCACGCACCCATGTGGAAAAAGTCAATATTTTGAGAGCTACGCTATTGGCAAGTCCTAGAAGTCCGGAATGCGATCAACGTTATGCACCCGACAAAGAATCTTTGTGTGAATCTTCTAGGATTCATGGGTGTGTATAGGAAGCCTAAGGATTCACTTGAAACACGACAGGACTTGCAGCGCATGAAAGAACGAGACAACCTGCATCCAGAGAAGACAGATGATGGACGCCATTATTTAAGACCTGCTAGCTACACTCTTGGCAATGAAGAGAAAGAAATCATGTTTGAATGCTTAAGAAGCATCAAGGTCCCATCTGGATTCTCCTCCAATATAAAGGGTATAATAAATATGCCTGAGAAGAAATTTCTGAACTTAAAGTCGCATGACTGCCACGTGCTTATGACGCAATTGCTTCCAGTTGCTTTAGAGGAATTCTACCTCCACATGTACGTCTGGCCACCGTGAAGCTATGTGCATTCCTCAATGCAATTTCTCAGAAGGCAATCAATCCACTAGAACTAGCTGCTCTACAGAATAATGTAGTTTAATGTCTTGTCAGTTTTGAGTTAGTGTTCCCTCCATCCTTCTTTGATATCATGACACACCTCCTAGTTCATCTGGTCAAGAAGATCAATATTCTCGGTCCTGTGTTCCTACATAATATGTTTCCCTTCGAGAGGTTCATTGGAGTTCTAAAAAAATATGTTCACCAGCGTGCTCGGCCAGAAGGAAGCATCGCAGAGGGCTACGGGACAGAGGAGGTCATTGAGTTCTGTGTTGAATTCATTCCTGAACTTGACCCAATTGGTGTTCCTAAATCGCGACACGAGGGGAGACTGAGTGGAAAGGGAACACTAGGGAAGAAAACATATATTGACACGGAGGACGATTATTTCAATAAAGCACACTACACAGTTCTTCAAAACTCATCCGTGGTGGAGCCGTATATCACGAAACACAAGGACTTCCTAAGATCCCAGTTCCTAGAGAAGAATGAAGCTTGGATTATGCATCAGCACATGGACACTTTCAGTGATTGGTTGCGAAAAGAATGTCAGGGTGATGACAAGATTGATGAGCAACTGTATTTGTTGGCTAGGCAACCATCATGGCACATCCTCACGTACAAAGGGTATGAGATAAATGAAAATATATTTTACACCCTAGGCCAAGATAAAAAACGCACGAACCAAAACAGTGGTGTTCGCGTAGATGCCACATACCCGAATGGAAAGAGGCAAACATATTATGGCCGCATAGAGGAGATTTGAGAACTAGACTACGCATCTAATTTTAAAGTCCCTTTGTTTCGGTGCCAATGGGTGAAGATTACCGGAGACGGGTAACAATCGACAAAGACTATGGAATGACAACGTGGACCTCAACAATATTGGTTACAAAGACGCGAACCATTCGTCCTTCTGCGCGATGTGAATCGGATGCTCTATGTGAAAGATATGTCTACAAAACCCAAGAGAGGGAAAAACGATGACAAATCAATGAATGAGCCAAAACGTCACATAGTTCTTTTTTTCAGGGAAAAGAAACACCGTGGAAATCGAAGACAAGTCGATGTTTCAGAAGATTATGAAAGGGATGACCGAATCCCGCCCTTCAGTGTGTCCAAAGACCCGAGCATTCTGATAAATGCTGAGGACACTCCATGGTTACGGCATGATCATAACCAAGGATCATACGTTAAGAAGAAGTTCACCACTGTGTGCCGCTTGATCTCTAGTAATGTTTAATAAATAGTGTGTATTAGAGATTAGATGTGTGACAATTGTTACTTGAGATATTTGTATCATGTTGTCTTGTTTTATATCGTTTGAAATGAAATTCCTTTACGATGAAAGGTCACATGGATCTCTGTGAAGCATGTGGATGCTACGAAAAAAATTTGAGACCAATCTAAGACCCGAAAAACATAAGGTAAGAAAATAAGGTAAGAAAACCTTTAGTTTTAAATATTTTAATTGAGCAATTAGGCAAATAATTATAAGGTAAGAAAATAAGGTAAGAAAATTATTTTATATTTATGTTTGGAATTATAAGGTAAGAAAATAATTTATGTTCCACAATTTTCTAGTGTGCAATTAGGCAAAAGGAAATGCGACTGTTATTTACTAGACAATTAACAAGGTTTAACATATTTATTATAGGTTTATTAAAAATAAAAAAGAAATGGTAACTGCCTGGGAAATAAGTTGTAGGGCTACACATTTAATCTACTATACTGAAAAAGTTTTAGATTTATCCGGCACCGGAAAACCAAAGTTTTTGTCTTCAAATAAAAATTATATTTGATGGCGAAATTATTGGTCTTGCAATTGATGTATGAATGAAGATAAACAAAAAGATTTACGTTAGAATGATGTAAAAATAAATTTTCTATACAAAACCACCGTTTTTAGATATTTTAATTGAGCATTTTAATTTTGCATTAACAAAATACAAATTATTATTTACATTTATGTGTTCGCTAATATAAGGTAAGAACAAAATTATGTTATAAAATTTTGCAGTGTACAATAAGGCAAAAGAAAATGCAAATGTGGTTTTTTAAAAAAATTATGCCAAGTACTTCATTTACTATGCAATTAACAAGTTTTACCATATTTATAAAACAAACTTAATAATTTTCATTTGTTAAAACTGCCGTGGAAACCTAAATCTGAAAGAGCACCTTTAGTCCTGGGCTGTATTACAAACCGGGACTAAAGATGTCTTTAGTCCCGGGCTGTAATACCAACCGGGGCTAAAGGTTGAACCTTTAGTCCCGGATCAGTATTACAAACCGGGACTAAAGAGTTTTTAGTCCCTGGGCTGTGTTTCCGGCCGGGACTAAAGATCCCCCGGGCGTACTTAATCTACAGGGCTCTTCTTCACTCCCCGCGCACTTCACGGTCGGCGCAAAGGAACGCCGCCGCCCGGACCCTTGCCCTCGGGACCTCGCTTAGCGCCGCCACGGCACCCCGGCAGTCGACTCCGGGCGCCCCTCTTCTTCCCTCACCATGGCAGCGGCCGCCCCTGCGCGGTTCACTCCTGTGACGCCCGGCGCCCTCCTCGCTCACGTGGTGCGTCCGGCCCGTCCGCGCTCGCCCCAGCGCCTTCGACGTAGCGCCACCGCCCTAGCGCCCTCGCGGCCGCGCGCCACCAGCCACCGCCCTCTGTGGTAGCGGCACCCGCCCAGCGCGCCACTCACTTGGCCTTAGCAGCAACCTCGTCGGCCCAGCGCGCCACCCGGCAGCGCCCTCGTCGGCCAGCGCGCCACCACAGCCCGAAGCGCCCTCGCCCGCCCGGCGCCAGCACCCCTGCGGCCCTCGGCCGCGCCCCTCGTCCTCGCCCTCGTCGGCCGCGCCTGCGCCACCAGCTGCGCCCGGCCGGAGGAGCCCCCTCGCCAGCCACCACCCGGCGCCCTCGTCGCCGCGTGCTCTGCGAGGCGGTGCCGCACTCGTGTCGTCCAGCTAGCGACCAAGGCGCCCGGCGACCTCCCTGCTGCGCACACATGTCGTGTGTTGTGATGACCGATCAAACGACAACGGTGAGCCACGCGACGCGACAAAACGCGTTTTCTGCAGGAGCCATGCCGTTGCGTTGTACTCCCTCCGTCCCTAAATACTTGTCGCTTCGCTTCCGAAACAAATACCGGCAATTTTAATAAATAATAAACATCATCGATTCATATCATAATTAGTATCATCGGAAAGATCTTTGGATCTAGTTTTTTAATAAAATTATTTGGAGACATAAATATTATACGTATTTTTTATAAATCAAGTTAAATTTGTGGCACGCATCCCACGGCGACATCTAAATAGGGACGGAGGGAGTATGTCTCTCCCACAACTAAAAAGAGCAAAGAGGATAGTAACTTTTGGTGCGGTAATTTTGGGCTCGCCCTCGCTTCGCCCCGTGCGATCCTGGCATTTCACCTCGCGCCTCTAATCCCGCTCCCGGCAATCACGCACCTGTCAAGCTCTTTATTTTCCTTCTTCCCCCGTCCAATCCTTCTCCACGACGCAATAGTTCACGCCCCCGGCAATCATGCACTCAGGGCGCTCCTTCCTTCCTTCCCCCGTGCGATCGCTCTCATCACGCACCGATCCAAGGCTCTGGATCCGTGACTCCGACCCCATCCCAATTTCCCTACCGATCCCTCTCCTCCCTATCACCCTCCTCTCTTTTCCAGATCGGCATCGCGGAGGCCGTCGACCGTAGGGCCTTAGAAGCTGCGGGAGGCCTCCCTCGGCACAGAGGTCGCGCGGGGTCGGGGCTGCCTGATCCAAGGCCTCGCCCCGCTCGCGCTCGACGCCGGGAGCCCGGGACAGGCAGCGCGGTGTGGGTGCTCAGAGCATGGCGGGCGCCATCCCCGCCGCCGCGGCCCCCATCCCTGCTGCGATGAGGACGGGACGACGGCGTGGCGCTGCGAGCAGCCTGATGAGGACGGGACGAAAGAGTTGACGGCGTGGCGTGCGAGCATCACGATGAGGGCATGACGAAGGAGCCGGTGGTGCGGCGATGCGGCCAGCCCGACGAGAATGGGACGAAGGATGCGGCGGCGCGGGATCCATCTCCCCACCCGGGTGAGTCTCTCTCTCTTTTTACCCATGCGGGTTTTCTGGCGGCAGGTGATCTCAGTGAGGGTGTGCGGCAATGGTGTGAGTGCGCTGGCCTGCCTCCACACGACAGAGGCGGAGGAAGATTGCCAACCAGGACACCATGCTGATGTGGGAGGTGAGCTGGTAGCTGTTCCTTCTCGCTAGGTGCTGATTCATTGGTGTAACCGTATAAGATTAACATAAAGTTCTAATTCTAATTGTTTATTGGTTGTATCCTTTTTTTGGCTCATGAGATAGGGTACATGTTTGGCTATTTGTAGATACTAGGAGGGTACGCGCGCGATGCCGCGCGTGCAGTTGGTGGTCGCGCCTGTGTGTTGTGGTGAACTAGTATTCTGAAGCCTCGTTCGTTTGTTGTGGTAATAAGCCTAAAGTTGTGTATATGGTTGTGTTTATTTTGTATGGTATACGCATCTGTATGTAAAAGACAGTAATAACTACTCAAGGTTATCTCTAAGAACGATTGACATAAAATTAGAAAAATACACGATCGAATGGTAGAAGGTAGTAAATTTTATATTGGATAGCCTTTTGCTTTTGAAGGCAATATATATCATCTTTTAAATATGGTGGTATAATAGGACTGCTAGTGACGACAGCAAGATAGATCCATTGAGAAGTTTGGTATAGTAAATTCCTCCTATACATATAGATGACTTTTCTTAACAATCACGTGATAGTCGTATTTGATGGATTAGATAGTGCGCCGGACTAAAGAGAGAAAAAAAAACAAAGCTGATAAAAAATAAAAAATAAAAATTGAACTGTGTATGCAGGGCCCATGTAAACGGTGGTGGGCCCCGCATAAACAGCAGGCAGAGCGCTGGGAGGCCGCGCATTCTTTCCAGGATAAAGAACTACATACTAGAACTTTCCTGTTCATTTGGTTGCAACTTGCAAGTGGCTAAAACTTATTTCCTTTCTATTTACGTTTCATATACGTTAGGAAATGGAGAGCAATTGTCAGAGATGTTTGGTTAAATGGTCATTGTTCCAATTCCTTCTTTCTCTAGAACAGATAAGCCAATTGTGTGTATGTGAATTGCAGGTTACAGGGAATGAAATCGTAGATATGTTTAGTTCAGTAGGGTTTATCTGGATATGTCCATGTCGATTCCACATAAGTCTGGTGAGGGGTATGTTACTGTTCCTACAAATCCTTTGCTCCATAAGTGGATTAATAAAACTTTCAAGATATTGCAGCATTCTATTACATCTACTCTTTAACAAGATATCAAATGGCTTTGCTTTTGTATCTTTCACGTGGTAGCAGGATGCAGAAAATGCATGGTCAGTACTCTATTCAGTTGGACTACACAAATCCATTTGAATTCCTAATGGGCCATGATTAGTTATTAATGGAAAATTTGTTGCAAAGAGATCTGTGGCTGTTGATTAGGCTATTCCCGAAAAAGTGTACTTGCTGCAAAAGTTGATGCTAAGGATAATTTTAAATATAAAGATTCATTTATCAATTGTCTTTACCCTTCCCTCCTTCCATAAGTCGTTTATTTATAAATTGCACAAAATTAAGAGTTCTCACTTATATTTTGTACGCATGACCACAAATCAAGTATATATGAAGGAACATAAGTATTTTTGTTTACATTAGTTGAGAAGCAAAGTTTGAATTAGGTGGAAAATGGGAAGGAGAAACTAGGTTCTGGGAAGCTGGGTAATAAACACTTGCCCGATCAGTGATGTCTATTAGATTAAGGAGAATCTCAAACTTAATATGTAAAAACATTACAGCATGTACACTCCTGCTTATCTATTGGGCTTAATTATCTAAAGTAGCAAATTAAGCACTGCCGTATATCCTACCTGGGATTGGGTACAGTAGGAAGAAAAAAAAGGTGCCCCAGATTGACGAACAGGTTACCAAGTTTACGTTGAGCTGTCCTGGATTATATTTTGGAAACTGGTTTAAAGTTTGCTTTTGACAAACAAGCTGTTTAAGATCACTTTGAGATCTTCGGTTCAGAAAGGTATGCCAATTGTTAGAGAGTCCAAAGAACTGGCATATCTCTTAAATACCACAAACTGGTAAAGTGTTGGAATTTATGCCCAAAGTAAAATGAAGTTGTTTTGTGTGCTGGACTACTGTCCTTTTCCCCCTATTCTGTACCTATACATGCATGCTGACATATGAAGAGTTAACCCACATGCTGATATATTCTACATGAGTTCACGACATGTACATCCTGATTTTCCTTGAGTCATCAGTGCTGAGGGCCTTTAGGAAGATGTGTTCTGTCTCATATATGCAGTGTAGATCAGTCTGGTTGATACGTTCTCTTTTTTTAGCTAGAGCAGCAGGTCATCTTGAGGGGCATTCTAGCAACACAACAGGGGTTGAAGCTGAGGGACTTGAGGAAGCACACATCTTGGTCAATGCACATGCTGCTACGCCAACAACGCCGGATTCTAGGCATGGTAAGCCTTGCCTTAGCTGCATCTTGAAGGGCATTCTAGTAACACAACAGGAGGTGAAGCTGAGGGACTTGAGGAAGATGGAGTATCTCTCACATGTGCCATAAATTTACTGATGCTGTCAAAGTTTGAAACTGTCCAGACAAGTTTCAGTGTGATTTTGTTATACGGTTGTGTAAACAAGTTTCATGATTTCATATGGGATCTTTGCATCTGTTGTAGGTTTAACTCTGAGTAATCATGATTATGTTGCCATTATCCTTGGTACTAGAGACACATTAAGTTGAGAAGACAGGCTTAATGTTCATTTGGTTACTTGGCATATTTACCTAATGGTTGTATGTTTCAATGTCAATAAACTTTAGTATTTAATTTCGCATTATTATCTTGTTGTGCAATCTGTGTATTTTTAGTATAAAAGTTTAGATGTCCCGTAGCAACGCACGGGCACGCTACCTAGTATATATATATATATATGTGTGTGTGTGTGTGTTGTGATGACCGGCCATCGAGCCGTGACAATTTTCTGCAGGAGCCGTCGACGTGAGCACTAAACCGGGGGAGATGATCCATTTATTGTGACCGGCCATCGAGCCGCTGTGTTAATGGCTGGCCATCGAGCCGGCAGCGTGTAGTGTGACCGGACAGCAATCATGAAATCGTAATCATTTTGGATGCGAAGTCACGAACCCAAACCCTAAACCCTAATTCGATCATGAAACACCTAAAGTGTAATCGGCTCTCGACTAAAGTTTACGAACCCTAAACGAAACCCTAATATGATCTCGACTCAAGTCTCGAAATTGTAAACGAAACTCTAATTCGAAACCCTAAGCGAAACCCTAATTCCAAACCCTAATCGAAACCTAATTCGATCTCGACTCTAGTCTAAAAACCCTAAGCGAAACCCTAATTTGATCTCTTTGTAGTCTCAATACCCTAAGCGAAACCCTAATTCGATCTCGACTCTAGTCTCAAAACCCTAAACGACACTTAATGCGAAGCCCTGATCCGATGACAAATATGTTGTTGATAATTCCTAAGTGTTTACATGTATAAAGATTGTTTTCATATTCATATTTTCATTTGTACCATGACAAATTTAATTCTAACGTCTTTACACTTATATATATTTGCGAGAAATAGCCGATCCTAATGACAACATGGATGATGCAATGATGGATATAATCAACAGCGGCGTCAATCAAAATCCCCAAGTTGAAGGTGATGACAACAATGAAGAAATAGATGATGGGGGTCAGTACTTATCGATTACAAAGAAATTGTGCGACACAATCCTCGATGAGGTCTATATACAATCTATTATGTATATACATGAAATTAAAACAAAATTCATTTGTATCAATATATTAAGACTTCTTTGTGTTTCTACATACGTATAGCCCTCTAGATCGGCGACAACTTCTGGGAAGAGTAGAAACGTGCGAGGCCCTAAGAAGCCGTTGGAGGGTCAGTTCATTCTGTCGGAATCCGAAGAGGATACAGGCAAAGTACTTGGGCCACATTCAAAGAAATGTGTTGCGCACTGTGGGTACCTTGTAAGGGACAGGATCCCGATCAGTGCTCAAGAATGGAGGCAAAGAAAAGACGCTCCACATATTAGTTTTGTCTCAGATCGTGACAAAGAACTGATTTGGCAAGATATCCTTCAACATTTCATGCTCGATACATAAGATGAAGCTTTGAAGGAGAAGGTTAAAATCTGGGCTATGCGAGAAGATGGCCAAACAATTCCAGGCTTGGAAGAAGAAAGCGTACAAGACTTTTTATTGGCGCATGACGACACACGATTTCACCTCCAAGGCCTACGTCAAGTTGAGGCCTTTTTGGGATGAGTTCGCATGCAGTTTAAGAACTTCGAGAAGAGGGTCGAACACGGATGATCAAGAATCAAGAAAATGCTAGACAAAAGCAATACCACCATCACTTGGGTTCAAGTGGCTACGTGACTGCTATTCCTACATAGCAAAGACTGGAACAGGATATTCTTGCTAAGGGGATCGAACCAGAATCAATGCACTGGCCTGAACGCGCCAAGTATTGGTTCTTCGGTCATGGGGGAACCCTGGACCTAGAGACCGGAAAGATAGTGTATGGCGAAAAGGTCTAGAGAGTAGGAGAGAGAATGGCTTATGCCCGAGGATTAGTTGAAAGTGGCACCTGGCAGCCAAATAGAGAGAAGGATGAGCTGACATACGCTCTGGAGAGTGCTGAACATGGTGGGCGAACAAGAGGCTATGGGGAGGTGTCGTGGGAGCATGCCTTCCCTAAAGACAGACCGACATATAGAAGCCGCCAGAGAAAGAAGGACGAGGAGGCAGAGCGGATGCGTAGGTTGGAGGAAATGGTTATGGAGTCACGTGAAGCGGCACGTGAAGCAATACAGCGAGAGAAAGCGTTTGAAGAGAGAATGAATGAGGAAATCAAAAGGCAAGTGCAGATGGCAGTAAGTTCCATGCAAAGGCAAACTGCATCAGAGCCAGGAGTCAACATTAGCCCCCCTCGGTCAATTGAAAAGCAGTTGCGCTTCCACGGAGATGCCAACTATTCAAGACGACGTGGGGCTGCGCTTTCCGGTGGATGACATCACTGAATTTCTGACAACATGTGAGCTGCACATTCCACGGGGGGGCCCCCGCAGTCATAGTGGCTGTCGGTGTTGTATCTCCTATCGACCCTACGAAGACACCAAGATGCCATGGGGCAATAATTCCAGCTGGATATGCTAGTGTCTCGGTGGATAGAGTTGTCAAAGGTTTTAGCAATGTGCAGCTTGAGATAGAAGGAGGTGATGGAGAGAAGACTCTAGGAGAAGCAGAGAAGATATTCATTTGTTGGCGCAAGCGCTACATCATTATTCCTGGGGCATCACCTAGTAATCTACCACCACCTTCTCATCATCAACCTAACCCTAGGTGCGGATGAAAGTTGACGATACATGTATTCACTAACTTTATTTTGCATTGGCTTAGTTAGCGGTTTACTCATATACCTCATTGGTTTCACAGGTGGTCACCAACATGTCATAGTGCTTTGCGGGTGATGACGAGGCGGTGCAAGACACGGCTGCATCCCCTCGGTCTCCAACGCCGCCACCTCGGGCTGCAACGCCGCCACCGGCCGCCCCATCGCCTCCACCTCAGGCTCCAACGCCACCACCTCGGGCTCCAACACCGCCACCGGCCGCCCCATTGCCTCCACGTCGGGCTCCAACGCCCCCACCGGCCGCCCCATCGCCTCCACGCGTGGCTCCAGCAACAAAACCGGTGGACCCACCCCTAAAGAAGAGGCCGGCCACACAATCAAAGACGTCGGCCGCCCCGCCGCCGAAGAAGAAAGCCTCAGAAAAGAAACAAACTATTATTCCTCAGAAGCTGTCCTATGAGAAGACTGCCGCAGAACTAGACGCTTTAGTAAAGTCAGATGTAGACAGTTTCTTCAAGAAACTAAAGGCTGAAAGAGAATCAAAGCGAAACCCTGAGAAGCCATACCTCTTACTACGGTTAGAAGATCTACGGCAAATGGTTGAGGCTCAACGAAAAAAGAGGCGTGATGCTCATAAAGAATCATCATCACTATCGGATTATGATCGCACTCTCAGCAAATCTATAGAAGTGAAGAAGAGAAAAGAGCATGGAAGGGTGTCGCACAGCTCGGGGAACAATCAAAGCAATCAGTGCCCCCGCTAGTAATTGGGAATGAATATGGTTCAAACATTAATGTGGGTGTCGCACATTTGCTCGGGGGGAACAATCAAAGCAATCAGTGCCCCCGCTAGTAATTGGGAATGAATATGGTTCAAACATTAATGTGCTAGACCAGATACCTGGAGATTTGAGTTATGATCAACTTGACAAATTTTTGCGGAAACTGGTCTTAGCTTGGCCCAAATGCTCAGTGGGGCACCAATTGAAA
Organism: Chrysopogon serrulatus; assembly: GCA_015844335.1. Lineage (NCBI taxonomy): Eukaryota > Viridiplantae > Streptophyta > Magnoliopsida > Poales > Poaceae > Chrysopogon > Chrysopogon serrulatus. The sequence goes on along the minus strand of JADLZL010003780.1, from coordinate 63,775 downwards.
GTGCTCCAGAAATTGATCAACGGATGAAGAAATATGCATATGGCAAGAGTGTATACAACCCTGCGACCCTCAGCAAACTTGGTACGCAAATGTACTTGTTAAACCAGTGGTACATCGTAGCGTGTGGCAGAAAAGCGGATGACTATATTTGCGTTCGAATTAGAGACTATCATTACTTTCGTGGTGATGATATTATTTATGTTCAATTTAATGAGTTACACCAACTATGCCATATGGATGCTCTGGTCAAATCTCTAGTCAGTTGCTTCTGTCTGTAAGTGATTCTTTCTTTTAATAATGTCACTGTAACATATCATGTATATGTATAAGTAATTATCCTCACACCCGCTATACATATATGCAGAGACATGATGAGGGACCTCGAATTAGAAATAACAAGGAGATTGGTTTCATCGATCTATATATCATATTCAAGGATCCAAAGATCCCTAATGCTTTATGGAAACCTCAAACGGAGAGAAATCTACGGAGATTCTTAATCAACCAAAAGAAAAAGAGATATATACTCTTTCCCTATAACTTTAAGTGAGTGTTGTTATCGTGTGCACATTCTATTTAACTAATTAATCAAATCAGTATGAAGATATATCAATATGTTGATTTTACACAAATACAGTTTTCATTGGATATTGATTGTGATTGATCTCTGGCAAAATCATTTGGTAATCTATGACTCGTTGAGAAAACCACAGGAAGATTACCAAGATATGATAGATATTATCCAAGGGTAACCGATATCTAAATATTAATTTCTGCTCTTTAACTCGGCAATAGTTAATTAATAATGATCGTTTTATTGCTAAGGTTTGGTCTTGGTTCGTGCGAAACACCGTCCGGATTTGAAAGCGCCACTTTCGAATCCTATCCTACTTTAGTGGGTTCTCACGGCAGCCACCGGACAACAATTTGTGTGGTTACTATGTTTACGAGTTTCGACGGTCTATGCCAAAAGAACTAATCTAGAGCACCTAAAAGTATGTAACATGTATATATAATAAGTCTATTTCATTTATTTGTTGCTGTTTAATAAATCTTATGTAAATTAATATTTTTTCTTTAATGTCTATTAAAGGAGACGTGATTGAAGGAACAAGTGTTGGATACAGTCCGCCCAAAAGAAATTCAGGAGACAATCGCAGGATTTCTTAACGACCATGTCCCGAAGCCTACGGCGCCGAGTACTACTTCAACCCTGATGAACCAATGAAACCAAACCAAGATGAACATTTGTATGATGTTTGAGTGGCGGAGAACAATTGTGTTGTAAATACTTTAACCGTGATGCATGTGTGTAAATATTATATTGTGGACCTATACATATGTATAATATATATTTAGTGTTTTATAGTATATTTATATGTAATGCTATAAATTATATAAATTATAGATGCGCGTATACATAAACTAGCAGCGAACAATACGCATTCGAAAATAATAATATAATTGTAAACTCTAAATGAAAAATTAAAAGAAAAGAAAAGTAAAAAAGAAAAAAACACTTTAGCCCCGGTTGGTAACACCAACCGGGACTAAAAAAATGGCGGCCGATGGCATAGCCTGGCGCACCTTTTAGTCCCCGGTTGGTGTTACCAACCGGGACTAAAAATCGGGACTAAAGGGGGGACATTTAGTCCCGAATCCTTAGTCCCGGCTCCGGAGCCGGGACTAAAGGCCCTTACGGCCCGGGGCTTTTAGCCCTGTCTGTAGTGGTGCAAGGACCACACCGTCGGAGTCGTCTTCTATGTATGTGTGCATAATATGCATGTCAGTCGTTACTTCCATCCATCCATCCACAGTATTACTTGGATCTGCATTTTTTTCCATCCATCCACAGTATTACTTGGATCTGTATTTTTCTTCTTCTTCTCCCTTCTGCTTTCAGAAAGATTTGCAGGTCGTTCATTAATTATTCCTAGCCAATTATCAAATTTCTTGCCGATTTCTTGCATTGCATCGGATCGGAGACACATGGGTTGCTTTCATGTCATGTCATCGAGGATGCAAAGAGCATAGCACTAGAGCAGAGGTCACGTAGTAGGTGATTAGGAGCCACCGTTTCATTTGTCTGCATGCACTTGCACTTTGCCTGCTTTCTGCTTCTGCTGAGATATATTGTTCTCGTTGCCGTTGTTAATTGCAACGTCCACATGCCTTCCCATGACCGTCTGGTCATCCTTCTCATGCACATCATCATGGCCATGGCCGCCATGGCATACGCGAGGAGCAAATGCGGATCCAGAGGAGAAGGAGAGGATGTGGTGGCGGCGGTGGCGTTGGGCGTGGCGGCGTGGGGGAGGAGTGGAGCAGAGCTAGGGTTCGGGTGAGAGGAGAGAGAGAGAGAGAGAGAGAGAGAGAGAGAGAGAGAGGGAGAGTGACGGCGGCTTCCCTCTTTTCCTGTTCCAAGTGGCTAGCGTAGTGGTCAACTGCCAACGTGGACAGTCCGCACCAGTGTGTACAGTAAAAACTAGCCCCAATCCCCCCAAACCAGGCTCAGGTGCTCAAAGTATACGGTTTTGTATGTTGGAATGCTCAGATCAGACGGTTTTACAATTCGGGTAAAAATAGATGACAGAGAGTTAAGGGGCCAAATGTAGACTTAATCCTAATTTAAAATGGAGAAGTCATTATGAGAGTATTGAATCGTCAGAGGAATGGGTCATCCATCGTTTCTAATCATGGAAAAACAAACCAGCTGCTGAGATTTTACGACAAGTTGAATTCAGAATTTCAGGTAAGCCTAAACACGACTATTAAGGGAGTACAAGACAATCGAAATAAACACAATTGCAAATAGCATGTTGGCTCCCGCACGCGTGGAAATCCATAAATAGCAAATGTAAATTCTTCAGCTGGCTTGCGATTCATAACCAAATTTAGACAGCTGACATATTGGAAGCTCGGAGTTGGTCCAACCAAGGAACCTGCACTCTATGCAGACTTCATACAAAGACAAGTCTGCACCTTTTTCAACATGCACCCAAATGCATGGCCGCCGAGTGAGACTAGAGGAGTTGTGGACGGCAATGTCAGAGACGATGGGCATGAGCATGAGTAGGAAAGGCATCCGCTCACTCATCATCCTAGTATGTTGGGAAGTTTGCAAGGAAAGAAATGCAAGAGTTTTTGAGCACACAGAGTCCACAAATCTTTCGGTGCTTTAGAAAATCAAAGACGAGGCAAGGTTGTGGATCTTGGCAGAAGCAAAGCAACTTTCTATAGTCTTCCCCCTACTGACTTTATAGTTTTTACGTTTTCTCCCTCACTTGCGAGCTGTACAGCGCTTGGTGTGTTTTTGGCTCTTGTTGTGGGTGCAGAGTCTTTTCAGCTATTGTTGTATAGTGTCTGTCTAGACGATCTCTTCTTTATTGGCCTTGTTCGGATTCACCAAATTTGCGCAAGTTTTTTCACTCTCTCTCCATCACATCAATTTATACCCACATGTATGGAGCATTAAATTTAAGTAAAAAAATAACTAATTACACAATTTAGTTGTAAATCACGAGATGAATCTTTTGAGTCTAGTTGGGTCACGATTGGACAATATTTGCCAAATACAAACGAAACGCTACAGTACTTAGAATTGCAAGTTATTTGCAATCTAAACAAGGGCATAGTGGGCAGCTCTTCTGCCGGTTGGTTAAAAAAAAGAAATCCGCTAGTTTTCTTATTATAGTATTTAGATAACTTATTAGAATATTCTTTTTATAATTTTTTTGTTTATTTTTATTATATCTTCTCTTGATGCTTCTTCGCTCTATTTATTAGCATAAACTTCAACCCTGACTTGGAGCTATTGACATATTTCTGGTTTCCCCCTTTTTTTGTTTCTATCTCGTGACCACATAATTCTTGTCAACGCCAAATCAAGTAACATTCAATCTGATCTGAGTGAGCTCTTTTGGCCATAAAACCATTTTCTAAGTCTTAAATAGATTATCCGGCTCCTCTTGTTAGCTCTAACCCCACAAGCTTTAGAGACTTACCCACAAGGTAGGTTCTAACTTGACGATAGCATCGTCGTCACAAAACTCAGCTCCGACCAACAGATCGAGAAGCAACATCAGGTCCAATGCAAAAAAGGGATGCTTTTGCAATCGCTAAAAAGTGTACTAGATCAGCACGTGCCTCAACAATGGCAGCTCCTCCCAGCAACCACCCTCCTGCTCCTCCTCTCCATCTTCCTCGTAGCAAAAACGAGGAGGCGCCGGCATAGAACTACCACCACGTCGTACCACCTGCCGCCGCGCGCGTCGGGGCTGCCTGTCCTCGGCAACCTGCACCAGATGGGCGCGCTGCTGCCCCGGAGCCCTCTTGGAGCTGGCGCGGCGGCACGGGCCGGTGATGATGCTGCGGCTGGGGACGGTGCCCGCCGTGGTGGTGTCGTCGGCGGGCGCGGCGCCGGGCGTGCTGAGTACGCACGACGCCGACTGCCTGCAGGCGCCCGGACACGCCGGGGCCTAGGCGGCTGTCGTACGAGCACAACGACGTGGCGGGAGCGGCGCCGGCTCCTCGTCATCGAGTTCCTCAGCAAGCGCCGCATCCAGGCCACTTGGTACGCCAGGGAGGCCGAGATGTACAAACTCATCGGCAAACTAAGCAGCAGCGACGGAGACCTGTGTTCTTGGAGGACCACATCTTCGGGTACATGGACGGCATCGTGGGCACGGTGGCGTTCGGCAACATCTACGGGACGGAGCATTTATTTCGCGTACAAAGAGCACTTCCACCACGTGATCGACGAGGCCATGGTGGTGAGGTCCAGCTTCTCTGCCGAGGACTACTTCCCCAACGCCGTCGGCCGCCTCGTCGACCGCCTCACCGGCGTCGCCTCCCTCCGCGAGAGGGTGTTCAGGGAGTTCGACGCCTTCTTCGAGAGGATTCTCCAGCAGCAACTCGCCAAGCCCGACAATGGCTGCTGCGGCGGCGGCGGCCTCATTGACGTCCTCGTCGGCCTCATGAAGGAGCACCAGCAAGGCTCTTTCAGGTTCAGCAGAGACGACGTCAAGGCACTACTAACGGTATATATGAATGAAATTTAATAAAAAATACATTTGATTATCCGTGAAATTTAATCAAATGTATGAAATCCATCCATCTTGTACGTAGAACACATTTATCGGTGCCGTCGACACGGGCGCGGTGACCATCATCTGGGCAATGGCGGAGCTGGTCCGGAAGCCGGAGGTGCTGAGGAAGGCGCAGGAGGAGGTCAGAGCCGTGGTGGGCAGCAAAGGGCGAGTGGAGCAAGACGACGTGGCGAAGCTCGGGTACCTCAGGGCGGTGGCGATGGAGACGCTGCGGCTGCACCCGGCGGTGCCACTCCTGGTGCCGAGGGAGACGATGCGGCGCATCACGGTGTCCAGGTACGACGTGCCGGCGAGGACGAGGGTGCTGGTGAACGCGTGGGCGATCGGGCGGGACCCGGCGAGCTGGGGGCACGACGCCGAGGAGTTCGTCCCTGAGAGGTTCGAGCGCGACGAGGCCGCCGCCGCCGCCAGCTTCTTCAACCGCGCGCAGTTGGAGTTCCTGCCGTTCGGCGCCGGGCGCAGGATGTGCCCTGGGATAGACATGGGGGTGGCCACCACGGAGTTCACGCTCGCTAACCTGCTGTATTGCTTCGACTGGGAGCTGCCGGAGGGGATGACGAGGGAGGACGTGAGCATGGAAGAGGCCGGAGGACTGACCGTCCATAAGAAGACGCCACTCTTGCTTGTGCCGATCAGATACGATCATACAAGTGCTGTGGCATAAAAATTAAGAAGGCACGCACGGGATAATAATCTCCGAGTCATAACTATGAACAATTATCTGTAGGCTGGATGGAACCAAGTAGTTTCGAGATTCAGTGTGTTTCGATTCGATCAATATATAAGTCATTCATTCCGGAATCCGGATGAGATTCAGTGTGTTTCAATTGCATCTATTGAGAACTGAGTCGATAACCATTAACCAAGAAGCGATCAATCAACTCACAGGATCAGTGTCTAACCAATCACCAATCCGACGGAATCAAGAACTTCCAACAGAAAAAGTGAATGACATGATGAATTGATGACGGCGGCGACAATGGAGAGCCACCAAATTTGATCAAAGTCCGGTATCTGGGAGAAGAGAAGATGCACAACGCCGAAGAGGATCGTGTAGGAGATGGTGGAAGTCGCCACGCTGAGCCGTACCGTCGACTCTGAAGGCGGCGCTGCCTTGATCGTGTTCTGATCCTGAAGCCGAGCAAACTTCGTCAGGAAGTAGGAACAGAGCAATCACGAGCTCTGAAGAGGACTAAACAGAGGACCGGAGGCTTGAATGATGCTTACGTGGATCTCGATGAGGATGTTGGAGAAGGAGTAGGCGAAGGCGATGTCGCCGAATGCCTGCAGGCTGTGCCAGACCTTCTGCGTGGAGGTGACGCTCGCCCGTTTCCGGGTCTTCTGTGCAGCACTTGGCGACCAGCGCGGCGCCGTAGTAGGTGTCGAAGGCGAAGGGGAGCATCGCGGCGGGGCCGGCCACCCAGCCGAGCTGCGCGGCGGCTCAGGCCATAGAGAGAACCCCTGGCCCTGAGGCGATGACGGCGGTGATGATGTGCGCGCTGGCCGTGCAGAACGTGCCCGTGCCGGGCGGGCGGCCGTCATCGTCTAGCCAATCGGCAGCACCAGCGTTCCCGGCCTCGACCGACGACTCCATGGGCGCAGCAAGCTGGCTGCTGTTCTCTACTCCATTGTGCGCCGCGGGTGCCGCCATGGCCATTGAGCGAGCAAGCTCCCTCCCTCCTTCCCTCCCTCAGTCCCTCAGATTTCGTCTTCTTCCTTGTTCGAGTGAACGAAAGAGCGCAGGAGGCAAGCGTTTGCGACTGATGAAGCAGCTAGCTAGGTGATGCGACGGGCAGTGGGAGGGGAGGAAGCCGGCTATATAGAGAAAGAACTCGAGAGCAGAGAGGAGGCCGCCGACCGGCGACCAGCAGGTATCTATCTCTGTGTCTGGTTTCAGGTCAGCGCTGTCGTTTGCGTGTTCCCCTTTTTCTTTTCTCTCTCTCTCTCTCTCTCTCTCTCAATTTTCTTTCTAAGGTGCAAGGAAAACTCCTGTTTCACATTTTTGGAATGGCCATCCACCCGGAGTGAAATACTAATAAATAAGCTCTACCAAAGGATTGTCATGCATTAGGCGCTGAATCTGATCAATGATGGGTATCTCCACCAAATTTGATTAAAATTGGGTATCTGTGAGAGGAGAATCTGTCTAGGGTACGTTTTAGGCTATGGAATGCTCAGATATCAAATGAGTCGCCACCTATCTCCCTGTAATATTGTCTGAAAATAGGCTTGCAGAATTAATGAATACTACCAATTAACCTAGATCTATGGTTTTCTAGTTTGTTATAAGGAAATCCCATCGAGCCGGAATGGATCAACTCTGCTTGTACCCGTCAGATTCGAGCCTCTTTAGGCTCACCCTATCCTGTCATGGTCTAGCTTTTCTCCATGCAAGGATACCCAAGACCATATATACAGATAGAATGTTTGTCTGAGACCCACTAGACCATTTATAGTGGCGGTTCCTTAAATTGTTTGCCTTTGCTAACCAGGGGGCATATTTTCCTTAAGTTTGTTAGTAGTAAACCTTATGAAAATCAATGGAATGATTTTGTTCCTAATAATGCTTGTTAGTAGTTTGTTCCTAATAAGTCTGTTAGATATATTAATCCATTCTACTTCATAAATCAAATAAAAGGTAAGAAATGAGAAGATGGACCACTTAATTATTTCTCAGTCAAACACCCCGCAAGCTAAGGGGAAGACAACTTTTTCTTTTTTTTGAAAGGGTAAGGGGAAGACAACTTGCTGGAACACATGGATTCCTAGCAACTCCTAGCTCAGCTTCTGATCGATGAGAACTCATCAGAAGTACATATACAAGAGATCGATATATCTCGATTAATTAACCAGGAAACACTGCAACATCATGAGCCACGAATCAAAAACATCTTGCTGACTTGCTCAACTACTGCTTCCGAGCGTCAGGCATATATATAGGTACCTCCAGGCTTGCTAGCTAGCGTCGACTGCGAGGGGACTGCGAGGGCGTGGAATTCCTGGAATGCCTCGTGCAGCACAAATCGAAAAGGACCTCCTGGTTCCACGTTGTCCATGATTCTTACGAAGAGCTCGTCATTGACGTAGCAGTAACCAGTGCAGACGACAACATGGTTCGCGCGAGAAGCTCTGCCCCCTCGGTATACCGTGCTCCTGAAGTATTCGCCAGCTGCGAACAGGACTCCAATCACCGGGCCCATTTCGCGGAGGATAGAGGTGAGTTCCATGGCGCTCAGCTCGACGGCTTGGAAGGTCACATAGCTTTCAAGCCTCAGAGATAAATTGTCGTGGACAGTGGGCAACCCCTGCTTCCACGAACGGATCACCTCCAAAACACCCTGTACAGTTGATGCCCCTTGATTAGGTTCCCAGGCCCCTCTCTCCTTGCACATGTCCTTGAGAGATTCTATAGCCTCCTCCCTGACCTTCAAAACACATGACTCTGCTCCATGATACTTCTCATTAAGTCGTCTGTATAGACCTACCATGCACATAAGGGCCGCACAGATAACACAACTCTCTGCAAGAGAAGGACATCAATTAGCCATTTGATAAAGAAAAATAAAAGGAATCAGGGCGTTCTCTAATAAATAAAAATAAAAACGAAATCATCTATTTAGTAAATATCATAAGATTCGTTGGGTTCTCATCGCACTCCTTTGTGAGAGTACAATAAGAATCTGGTGAATCTTAAACCCATATTGACAAAAAGAAAAAATAGTTCTGTCATAAAAATTTAAAAAGAAAAACAGGATGACAACTACGGTTGGTGAATAAGAGGGTTTGGGGGTCGATGGACTTGAAGCCTCACAACTTAAGTCGATGGATTTTCTTTTTAATAGAAATTTTATTATTGTCACTATTGACATGTAAAACGGTACTCTCTTTTTTTAGATAAAGGATAGATTCTATCCAGCTTTATCTACCAAATGGTAGAATCAAGCGTTTTATTATAAAGTTCGAAAACACAAATCAGCATATAAGCTGCAAACCAAGGCACCACCAACGTCCAAAAACACTCGAAAAGTAGTTCTCTAGGTGTCCAGGATTCCTACTTTCCTACACAACTCGAGTTGGCTTTTGGGCGGCGTCTACTTGTGATATCTTTATCCTCATCCGTCATTTCACTGAGAGCTTTTTTGGTTTGGTCGGATTTGAGAGAATTGATGAGGAAACAGGATTGATACAGATTAAATCCCTTGCAAAGTCAAAATTCCCCTCATCACCATTAACCATACAAGTCCTGAATTCAAACCTAAATCTGCTAAATGTGTTCAACTCATAGTGCAACTAAGGGAGTTTATTGGAGGTACTGAGTAAACTGAAGATAAGTCCTAACATACAGCAGCCAGCAGCAATGGAAGATCTTTTTACAGAGATATAACATTATGTTCCGGTACTTATAAATTTAGATTAAGGACCACATTATGTTCCGGTACTTATAAATTTAGATTAAGGACCACAAACTTGATAACATGGACAGGGGTATAACTGAGGGAAAGATTAAAACGGAAATTATATGAGAGCGTGCAATGAAAAAATAGTTTCAGATAAAATTAACATTTTAGAATTTTGGCGTAGTTAATGTGTATGTATTTCTTATATAATATGCTTGTGAGTTGTGATAGCATGATTATTTGATATTGATGCATAATATGCTCGTGTGAGATATTGTGCAAATTGACTTCAGTTAGCAGATTGACTTCAGTTAAGTCCTTATGCTCATATGTAGTTGTGTTACTATTCGAACGTGGTAGATTGATGGACTGAAACTAGGTTTATGAATGAACTAAGGTTCTAGGGCTAAGATCAGAGTGGAACTAAGATTCTATTGGTCAAGAAGGTCATGCTAGATGTTCGGACTAAATAACAATATATATGAATGTGATCATCCCGTAAGACTCATATATATGGGCGATGTGCATCTACAGCGCATGCACGTATATCACTGGTATTTTGCCTTATGATGCGTGTACTAGTTACTACTACTACAGAAGTGCGCTGGAGCCAGGCAACCAAAAATGATTAGGCTTCCTACCATATCATATTTTCTAGGATCCATATTGACACTAGTGGAAATCAATATCGCTATCAGGTTAAGCACCCGACGATGATATATCACTGCTGAGTAGAGCCACAACTGGTAGTGATATGGCTCATACCACTAATAAATGGTTAGGCCACAACCTAGCAATGATGTACCATTGTTAGGTCATCGCTTAACTGCGCAACAACAACACAATATCATTGTCGGTTTGTGATTGACCTGGTAGTGTTCTAGCTATAGCTAGTACAAAACCCCGTCCCTTTTATTTCTTCCTCCTCCCTTCTATCCCAAGCACACACCCATCCAATAATGTGTCTTTTCCCACCTGTCCATTGTTGTGGCCATGTGCACAAAAATGCTCATGGGGTAGTTAGTTTTTTAAGAATGGACATGACCTCATTGCTTTAAGATAGGTAACTAGCAATCTTTTGAATTTTTAAGTCCATATAATATAATCAATTACCCTTGATACAATGGCAAATATCAAGAACCAAATGTCATTCGGTGTTTCTTTTGAAGAGTTTAGTTGGAAATAAATTGATAATTTAACATAATTAGTAGCTGAAATAGCTAATATATAGCTATTTAATTAGGACATATTTACATATGACTTAATTAAGCATGGTCATTCTTTAGTACGATGTATAGTTATTCTATACATCGAGATATAATGAAGGCCCTTCACTGATAAGTTCAGTTGGAGGTGAATGCCACCCCCCCCATATATATGTGTTTCCTTTTGTGTCTTCAGCAGATCGACAGTAATTTTAACACATGATTACTTAGCTAAAGGGAACTGGTCTGATTGTCAAAAATAATGAAGCAGTTAAACATCTCTTTTTTATTATTGTTAAGACGCTAAGACTATGAAGAATTATTCATACAGCTAACGGTTACTCCGTCTGGGTTTGGCAAAACCCTCTAAGAAGGAAATATCTATCTAATTAACAAACCCTTAACCCAGGTGCAACATAGGCCGCGGGATTCCTGTACGCAGGTTGCCTTTGTGCTCTCAATTCACAGAGGAGAGGGAGACAGTAAGCTAGGAGAATTCGAGCCGTCGTCTGAATTTTTTTTCTTTTTCCATCAATTAATGCAGCACATTGTATAGCTCTACATATCCTAGTCAGTGCTATTTTTTCAACATCTAAGGTTGATTCACTTTGATCTACTCAATAAAAGTAAGTAAATAAACAATATTATAGGTTGCAGCAATAGCTTAGCATAAAGTATTTAAATACATGTTTGAGCGAGCCGTTTTCGGCTCAGAATTCTTTCTAGCTGTTTTGAGCGTCGGCATGGTTGTTCAGGTGCTGGTGAACCAGTGAGCATAACCCAACCTTCTACTCGTCGCGCTACGTAGCATTGTTAAGGCAAGTACATGATGGACTTGTGTTTGGGCTTTATGCCTATTGTTTGAGCTTTCCCTAGTCTTCAATGGACTGGAGTGTTATATGTTCTTGGTTCATGTTCGAGTTCCTGTTTCACGATATTCAAGTTTCAAGTGTTATTTGCATTCCATTCAAGTTCCGGTGGATCTGGATGTGCAATTTGGTTCTTATGTTTAGGTTCCTGTGAGCAAGTGCTAGCCCCACTTACTTGGCTTTATCGGTAAATGCAAAGGAGTCAAGTTCGTCCATCTCAAATGGAAACTACTATTTCATTAGAGACTCATTTGATATTTATTTATAGATTCATATGTTGTATTTGTATTTAGTTCTAAATGTACTTGCTGAGTATTAACTAGGTTTGGCCTTCATAAGATTATTTGCTTCGGATATCCTGTTTTTAGGGGAGATGCTATCAAATTTTGTTAATAATCTTTAGTCTAGTTTCATTGTGTTGATGTGTAACCTCCAGTGGTGAGATTTTAGCCGGGGCGTTACAGATTCACATCTCTAGGCTGGTCTTACGAAGGTCAAAGCTGATTTTCTAGCTTGCGGCACTTTTAGTGTGCATAACGGGGAGAATGTGCAATTTTGGAAGGATATGTGGTTAGGCAATAAACCTCTAAGTGAGGTCTACCCTACATAGTGAGGCCCAATGATGATACAGTGGCAAGGTCCTAGGGACTATATATACCACTAAATGCATCTTTTAGACAGGGTTTGATTAACTCAAATCAGATCGCTTGGTTAGATTTAGTCTCAAAAGTGGTGCAAGTCAGCCTCACAAATGGGCAAGACATGTTTCGATGGGACCTTACAAAGAATGGTTTGTTTTTGGTTCGGTCCATGTAGACAAACCTGATTCGACATGGACTTATCCCTGACAAAAGTCGTCTTTGGAAAATTAAAATACCGCTGAGAATTAATATTTTTTTGGTGGTATCTGAAAAAAGGTAACCCTCACCAAAGATAATTTAGCAAAGAGGAACCGGAAAGAAAGTATCAAATGTTATTTCTGTAACTCAACTAAAACAATCCAACATTTGTTTTTTTTAATTATCGCTTTATGAGTTTAACTTGGAACACTGTGCATATCACTTTCGGAATTCAACCACCTACTAGCTTTGCTAGTTTGGCTCTTGGCTACAAGGTTTGGATCTAAAGCTCCAAAATCAAGTTCTGTTAGGAGCTGTTGTGCTTTGTTGGACAATTTGGTTGAATAGGAATGATATAGTGTTTAACAAGGCGAAGGATAATACTTCCTTACAGGTAATTTTTGGGGCGACGTTCTGGATCCATTAGCAGTCGATGCTGCACAAAGAGGAGGGTCATCCATTCTTCAAGGAAGGCTACAGAAGATGGGAGACTTTGACTATTTCTATTTTTGCGAAGTTTGGTTGGAACTTTTCAGATCGTATTTGTTTTTAGTACTTCCCTTTTTGTATCGGGCTTACTAGTTGGGCTGAACTCTTGTTTTCTTTTTGGGTGTGTTTGCTTCATGGCGTTTTTTATGTGTGACTCTCAGCTGTGTAGCATTTCCGGATAGTAATAGAGGCTGGAACTTTATTCTCTTATTATCTAAAAAGAGGGGTTAACTCCGTCTAGATCCATGCATAATTCATCATGCTTGTGAATTGATTAACTGACACAACAAGCAGTTTGATATTTGTGGGGCTGCAGCTCTTCTTTAGGCAATTTGTTATAAGCGAATCGATGTTGTTTCTGAGAGAAAAAAAAAAAAAAAAAAAAGAAACGAAAATGCTCTATATTGCTTCATGCTAGATGACAGTTCTGTAGCTATTTTAACACACAGTACAATGCACGTTTTGAGGTCAATTATTTCCCGAGAAAATTGTAGTAGAACAGTGCACTGTGCACACGCTGCTGCTCAAGGTGTAAGCGTGGATAGCAATATGAACTAAAACTAATTAGGTAGTAATTTTAACATACGATGCACGTTTTAGCTGAAATGGAATGACTTTACATTGAAATGCAGCTTACCGTCTTTGTTGATAACAGGAGCGCCCATGAAATGAGACAAGTCACATTCTTGCGGCGGCAGCTGCCATTGATGGTAAAGTAGAACAGCGAATCAGCGATTGTAGTTGCTAAAGGAAATAATTTAAATTTACTAGCGTTGTATATATATATATATATATATATATATATATATATATATATATATATATATATATATATATATATATATATATATAAAAATAATAAAAGTGATGTTTAGTCTTAATACCGAGCAATCGCCAGCTCGAGCAAAGGTTGGAATTCCATAGCTACGTCCCTTTGGCACCGCCTGCCTCGCCCGGCCAATGCACTTGCCTGATCCCTTGACTGCGCCTATTCTCAGCATCCGTGCCCTAGAAGAAGATCCAAGCGTAGCTGGTCGGTAGACTGAGTGGTGAGAACTGGCAATATACTAACCAGCAAGTTAGGATACCCAACAGTAGTAATAGCTAGTTACTAGCTCTAATTAACTTCTCCACTGGTTCTAACCTTTAGCACGTAACTCATAACATGGATAGTTCCACCTGACAGTCTCAAGTAATCTTAAAATGTGTGTAAGCTTTTCACGCTCTTCTATTATAATATATGAAGTAAATGCTTAGAGCTAGCTCAAAAATCGATTGTTGAAACTGCTCTTATATGAGTAGTTACCTTCTCCCAATGCGCATATATTCGGCGAATGCAAGATTAACCCATAAGGTGTGCCATTTCTTGTGCGTGGAGATTATGCCGATGCTGATTGCTGTGAGACTGCCCATAAACCCACCGTTGGCTGCAGTAGCATCAATTGAGTACGAGTCAGTAAGTAAGAAACCATCAGTCGCGCAGGATGAGTGTCTAACTAATCCAACGGGATCAAGAACTTACAAATGGAGGATAGTCCGATTGAAGACCACGTGGAAGACATGATGGCGGCGGCTACGATGGACAGCCACGATATCTGATCGAAGTCCGGTATCAGGGAGAAGAGAAGCTGCACAACGCCGAAGATCGTGGACGGGGTGCTGGAGTTTTTGCACAGCATGTAGAATATCGTTGCCTTCGCCAGGCTGAACCGCGTTGCCTTCTGCATCACCTTCGACTCCGACCGTGGTGGTGCCTTGATCGTGTCCTGAAGGAACATGAACCGGAGCAGCCTTGGTCAGAAAAAACAGTGAACTAATAACCAAGCTGCAGAGAACAGAACAATAATGGAGCTGAAGAGGGGATTGTTGCTTACTTGGATCTCGATGACGACGATGCTGGAGAAGGAGTAGGCGAAGGCGATGTTGCCGAAGGCCTGAAGGGTATGCCAGATCTTCTGTGTGGAGGTGTCGCCGGCGCTGATGCTGACGCCAGTGAGGCTGCCTTTGAGCCCACCATTGGCTGCAAACAATTTCATCGCTTGAGCACATGCAGCATGAGTGTCTAACCAATCAGATTGAAGAATGAACGACCTACAGATGATCTGTGCTATGCCGAGGGAGAGTTCGATGGAAGAATAGGTGAATGACATGATGGCGGCGACGATGGACAGCGGCGAAATCTGATGGAAGCCCGGTATCTGCGAGAAGACGATCTGCACGGCGGCGCCAAAGACGACCATGTAGGGGATGCTGGAGGTGTAACACGGATCAGCATGCCCGTGGGTGTGGAAGCAGCCGACTCTCCTGATGGCCTTCATGCTGATGGACGACGCGATGATGGTGTAGCCGATGGCGACGCCGACGAGGTTGGCGTAGTACTGTAGAACACCGCAGGAGGCGACCATGGGCATGGCGCCGCCGAGGTTGGAGCGCACGGCGTCCATGTAGTTGTAGTTGCGCTTGCCGCCGATGTCCTTGTCGCCCGTGCGGTAGCACTCGGCGAGCAGCGTGGCGGTGTAATAGGTGACGAAGGCGAAGAGGAGCATGGCGGCGGGGCCGGCCACCCAACCGAGTTGCGTGGTGGCCCAGGACAGGGAGAGCACCCCGGACCCGGAGACGACGACGGCGGTGATGATGCGCACGCTGGCAGCCCAGAACGTGCCCGCGCGGCGGGGCGGCCGCTGTCGTCCAGCCACTCGGCAGCTCCGGCGTTCCCGGCCTCCACCGATCCCTTCATTGCCGCAACTAAGCGAGGAAGCCCCCTCTCTTTGATTTCTAGGCTGAGATTATTCCGGTGTGTGACTGTGTGGGAGAAGGCACTGATCTAACAAGGGCGGGGACGGAGAGTATATATATAAAACGGTGAGGAATGTGTCTGAGTGTTCTGTTGTTTTTTAGCAAGGTTTAGTTTCAACCCGTGAGCCAAAGGCTGTGGCACAGCCCTATTATTGGCTGGCGAGTGGCCGTCACGACAGGGGACGATCGACGAAAATGACAAAACGAATTATTACCTAAATCCCCCTTTTCTTCTTCCTTCACCGTTCTTCTCCAGCGAACAAATTTCTGTCAACGTGATGTGGACAGTTATCTGGGCCCGTCACCGGTTGGAGGAGGAGTAAGCTAAGCTAGCGACGGCGATTTCGCCAAAGGCCTGCAGCAGGCTGTGCCTGGCCGGTGAATGTGAGGCTGCCCTTGGAACCCACCACCATTAGCTGCAACAATCAAAACAACTGGTTAGTAGTTGATTGAGCATCAAAATCAGAGCATGAATATTTGCAGAGCAATAATCGAACTGACTGAAGAACCTACAGATGATCTGTGCGACGCCATGGGAGGGAGTCAGATGGGACATATGCATGATATAGCAGGCAGCACACACCAAATCGATCTGATCAAAGTAGGATGTCTCCACCAAACGATATGATCATCGGAATGCCTATATAAAAATGAGAAATGAAATAGCCAAACGAATGAGACACAGACTTGTCAATGCGAAGCTTCTCAAAGTTCGCTTTCTTTTGATAAGTCGACGGAAGGGGAGGAAATTCCGAGGGGAAGAGGATCTCCCACTGCACCTTGATTTCATTCATTCATTCATATAGCTAAAGCACATCATTTTAATTTGGCCGTTTGCGCAAGGCGCTTACACGCACAAACAAGCTTTTAAAAGTGAAGCTACACAAGGATATTCTATCATGCATAATTCATTCACACCCCGGTTATTACATAATAATAGCGAAAAAGTAGAAGATACGTTTACTACTCCCTCCGTCCCTTTTTATTTGTCGCTTCGCTTCCCGAGACACAAATGCCGGCAATTTTAATAAATAATAAATATCATCGATTAGTATCATAATTAATATCATCGGAAAGATCTTTGGATCTAGTTTGTTAACAAAATTATTTGGAGATATAAATATTGTACGTATTTTCTATAAATCAAGTCAAACTTATGGCACGCATCCCACGGCGACAAATAAAAAGGGACGGAGAGAGTAGATTCGGCACGAAATAGTATAATAATAATAAGCACAACCCCATCACGAAAAACCTTTTGTCAAAGTGTACGTTACTCGAACCCTAACCCTGTCGTCTAGCTTGTGACTTGTGAGCAAGCATGCCGATTCCGTGACCCCAGGGCCCTCTCTCCTCAAAAAGAAAGGTGACATATATACTGTATATGATTTGGGCTTCCATCTAAACTAGCTACAAAACAGCATCCACCAACAGGAGCAACATAAAAATGAACAATGCACACATAACCTTACCAGTTACCAATACCATCCACCAGCAGAGTGCAGTGCATTATTCAGTCCAACCAAGCTGACGCCCGGAAGCAGAAGCAGAAGCACACTACATGCGCGGGCATCCTCTCTAGCTCGGCCCCGGCAGATTCCATCTTCCCCTCGCTGCGTCTGCAGTGATATCTGATGGTTAGCAGGGGCCCCGCGCGCGGGGTATGTAGGGTTTCCGTCCGTTTGGACCCGGTCGATCCCATGAAAGGTGTCATGCGATCGGTGGATGCTTAGGGGCGACGACTCGGACTGGCCTCACCACCGCCCGTACTTTTGTGTCTTTTCGTGCCTTTATAATTGGACACTAACGCCAACAGCTGAACAGCATCAGCCAAGCAACCCCGTTGTTTGGTTCGGTTTCAAGTGTTATTTGCTGCAATCCAATCAGGAGCCCGTAAAATGCCTAATCCCTGCAGCAAAGACAACGATGGCGAGCAGCGAGCTGCTGTGCTACTGCAGTGCAGTACTGTGTGTGTGGGGTGTCACCATCCCATTTCTCCCTCCCTCCTCGGCTGCAGCAAACTTTTCTTTTCTAACTGCACTCCTAGTGGTGTACCATCTCATATACACTGTGTACTGTTGAAATAAACAAGGTGAAAGAAAAATACTGTGTTGAGGCGAATAGAACGGGCATTTAGAAATCACTGATGTAGCGAAGGAATGAAGTTTTCTCTTGCAAGCTACAGTATATTGGTCGTCAGGCAGAAGCTAGTAGTATTAGCAGTTAAGGAGAAGAGAAGGAGACGGAGGGCATGCAGTAGCTATACTAGGCGGACGCACGCAGGCAGCATTGTTTCCCATCCTCCCACACGCCAACCCAAAGCATTCTTCAAGGAGCCGGGGCATGCGCGCGCCTTGCCTTGAGCACGCACACTACTACTACTAGCTCATCACAGTGGCACCGCCGACGATCGACTCATCGAGCGGGGCGTCATCGTCTCTCCGACTCCGAGCCTTCGCGCTCGGCGCTGCTACACTGAATGCATGGGGACGGGCATGGCATGGCATGGAGCAGGTCACGCCGAGAGGCTGTGCAACCGCTCACCCACCCGTCGAACACCGCTGCTCAAGAGTCAAAGAGCCAAGTTCGATCGGTGAGACCAGAGCGAGCTTGATGCGTTGCCTGCGTCGTCACGGCCCTCTCGCCGCACCTGGCCCGGGGCCCACTGCACGAGCAGCACATGCCCATTGCCTCAGCAACGACCTCACGTACGGCTCGACAGTCGACATCGATCGTCACCACACCCGTAAGCTAGCGCGCCACTTTAGGCTATCCGCACTCTTCGTCCTCTAAAATCATACTCCAAAAGGAATATTCCATCTTGGTCATCAAAATTTCATTCTCTATACCACTTTCTCCCGCACTCATCCATACTCTATCTCATCCTCCAACCACTGCGGGACCCGCTTGTCAGTTTTATTTAATAATAAACCCTCCATTCCCTTCCCCTTCCCCCCACTCTCTCTCTCTCTCTCTGCCGGCGAGTGGGGGGAGCTCCCTCTGCCCTTCCTCCCACTGGGGGACCGCCCGGCGCCACAGCCGGGCGGGCTTCGGCGGCGCCCCCGCGCCATGGCGTCGTGATGGAGGAGGAGGGGGTGAGCTCCCCGGCGGCGGCCCGGCCGGCGGAGCTCCCCGCGCCGGCCGGAGGCTCCCAGCGGCAATGGCGTGGAAGCGCCGGCCCGGCGGGGCATGACCCAGCGACACGCTCGGCGGCGCCCGCCTCCGCATCTCGCCAGCAGCCCGCTCATCCCCCCTCTCCACCGCCGTCCTCATCGTCGCCGGCGTCGAGCTCCTGCTCCACCCTGCTCTGCTCCGGCGGCCCTCCCGCAGCGGGCTGGTAGCGATGGCCGCCCGAGCACAGCGGCGGCGTGGCTCGGCGCCCGGCGGCAAGCCACTTAGCGCGCCCAGCGTCGGTCGCTCCCGCGTGCGGCTCGGCCCCTTCTCCTCTCCCGCTCGGCGTGGAAACTCCGGTCTCTCTCTCCTCCTCGGCGGTGGCGGGGTGGGACCCAGCGCCACGCGGGCGCTCCCGGGCGGCGGTACCGGCGCTTCGTTTGCGTCCGCGCGCCCGAATTCAGGGCGCCAGCGTCATCTTTCCGGACGCCGCTGCGGGTTCCCCATCGGAATCCGTGAGCTGGCGCCGTTCCGGGCGGCCGTTCGGGGGCGGTGCGGACAGCCTTAACCTTCAATTCCTCACATTGCTTGTTACTTTGAGCGGCCCGCGATACGGTGCCGATAGATCGAGGATGACCTTTTGACTGCGCGCCTCTTTGCTTGAGCGACGGCGCAGTGCCACGCCACGCCCGATGTCGTCTGATATCCGTCCACCATCGACGCCCACGCCACGATGTGTCGCCGGCCGGCACCCCAAAACCCATCTCCGATCCCCAAGACCGCTCCGGCCGGCCTTTAATCTCTCCCTCCCTGTGCATTTCATTGCTTGGCGATGTCGGTCTCATGCATGCATGCCTGCCCTACACGCCACAGCACACAAACTTAACCCGGCCGCGCCAACGCCTTGCCGCCACTCTTGATCGACTGCGTCATGCACACCTTGCTGCACGCTGGCGTCGTCGTATATGCGGCCGTCGCCAAGACACCCGTCGGTCGCACTACCGGAATCGGCTCTTTGCCGAGTGTCAATTGCTTTGCCGAGTGTTTTTTTTAGCACTCGGCAAAGAGCTCTTTTGCCGAGTGCCAAAGAAAAAAAACTCAGCAAAAAAAAAGCACTCGACAAAGAGCCTTCTTTGCGAGTGCGAAAAAAAAAGCACTTGGCAAAGAGTTCTTTGCGAGTGCTTTTTTGGCACTTTCGGCAAAGACACATTTCATAGTATATTTTGGAGCAGTAAATTAATTTAAATGAAAAAATTTTAACTACAAAGTTGTATAACTTTTCAAGATCTACAACTTTTATTTTGGCCATTTCTTAATTTGACAAAGTAAAATTAAATTTATTTACAAATCTCACATATCTCTCTCGTAGTTTACTGAAACTATAAGAGAGATATATAAAGATTTATGAACAATGTTTCTACCACTATGTCAGATGATCAAATGACCAAAATGAAAGATGTAGGTGTTGTGAAATTATACAACTTTGTAGTTGAATATATTTTAATTTGAATTAATTTTGCTAACAAAAGTATACATTCGCATTTCTCAAATTTAAAATTTAAATTTTTGAAAGTGGATGGAGAAACACCCCAAATGAAAGTTATAGATCTTGAAAAGTTATAAAACTTTGTAGTTGACAACTTTTTCATTTGAATTTATCTTATCATGCGAAATCGCATTCAATCTGTTGAAATTTGAAATTCAAATTTTATAAATGATCTCGGATGGAGAAACTCATTAAATAAAAATTGTAGATCTAGAAAAGCAATAAAACTTTGTAGTTGACAAGTTTTTTATTTAAATTCGTTTAGAGTCTCAAACAAGTAATTTTCACTCAATTTTGCATAATATTTTGGGAACCCAAATGGAATGTAGACACAAGTGAGTGTGTAGTGTAGTGGTAGGGGAGGTTCCGCGCGAGGAGAGGTCATGAGTTCAAATCCCGCTCGACACGAAGTCTCGAAAAATGCCGAAAAAAATCTTGCTAGATAGAAAAGAATGGGTGTTGGTCGGTGGGGCCCTCCTCCGATTAAAAAAAAAAATTGCTAGTATTTTCGGGTTTTTTCATTTTGATCTTTGCCGAGTGTCGGGCACTCGGCAAAGGCTTTGTCGAGTGCTCGAAAAAAAACACTCGGCAAAGAGGTCTTTGCCGACGGATTCTTTGCTGAGTGGCCTTTGCCGAGTGCAACACTCGGCAAAGCCTTTGCCGAGTGTAATATGGGTTTTGCCGAGTGCATGGGGCACTCGGCAAAAAAATCCGGTAGTGTCGGCCGCGGCAATTAACGTAGTACATCATCTCCTTGCCTTCTCCTGCTAGCTCGTCCAAATTAAACACACGGTGATTGTCGATCGGGCTCAACATACGAACACTGCTGCAATTTTGCTTGCCTCCTCTGCTTGTCACCTAGATCGTCGATCAACACGGGCTTGGTCTTGGTCGCCACCCAGGTCATGCCATCGCAGACTGTTAGCAATAGGCAGGGAAGAGGAATTGGAATTGATGCCTCTCACGAACGCCAGCAGGCGTATTAATACATGCCCGGGGCGGCTACATTGAACTACTACTCACTGGCCCACTCCAGCCCATACGACTACTCTTCTTGACAGCCCTCTTGGGCCTTCCTTCCCTAGCGCCTGAAGAGGATGCCTCTGGCTCCGATTCAGGTAGAGCCGGGCGATGATGAAGCGGTCCTGACATCCCCTTCCCCTTGCGCGCTGGATTCCCCCAGGCAATTGGCGGGGAAATTGCTGACGAAGAAACTCGATGTCTTCCCAGGTAGTGAGTGAAGCCGGAAGATTGGACCACTTGATCAAGCCTTGACGAATCGGCTGAGAGCCCTTGAAGATTGTACGGCGCTGCAGAATCTGCACCGGCACACTCCAATGAATAGTAGAGGGTGGCAATACCTTGGACACCGAATGATGATCGCCCACAGATTTTTTTAGCTGCGAAACATGGAAAACAGGGTGAATGGAGGATGCCTGTAAGCCGCAGAGCCAACACGCTCCAACACTCGAAATGGCCCGAAATACTTGAAAGCAAGCTTCTGGTTGGCGCGATCAGCGAGTGAGGATTGAACATAAGGCTGCAACTTCAGAAAGACCCAGTCATTCGGCTGAAAGGAACGCTCAGAGCGATGAGCAGCCGCTTGCTTTTTCATACACTGCTTAGCTCTGTGCAAGTGCTGCTTGATCACATCGGTCATCAGCTCACGCTCCATCAACCAAGAAGCCAAATCAGAGACAGGAGGATCAACTGCAGAGTGAAGACCAAACTGCTGGGGAGCGAAGCCATACAGGACCTCAAACGGAGAACGGCCTAGAGCAGAATGCATTGAAGAATTATACCAGAATTCTACCAGATCCAACCAGAAACTCCACTGATGTGGGCAAGCATGGACATAACATCTCAAGAACGTCTCCAAACACTGGTTCACTCGCTCGGATTGCCCATTCGATTGAGGATGGTAGGTTGTACTCATGCACAGCTCCACTTGAGCCAAACGAAACAGTTCACGCCACAAAGTACTAGTGAAAATGCGATCCTAATTAGAGACAATGGCAGTAGGCATACCATGCAACTTGTATACCTGGGATAGGAAGAGCTTAGCCACCGTTGCTGCCGTGAAGGGGTGCTTCAGACGCAAGAAGTGCGCATATTTGGAGAATGTGTCGACAATCACGAGAATACAGTTGGACCCATCTGAAAGTAGCAACCCTTCGATAAAATCCACTATAATCACCTTCCAAGCACGATCGGGCACGGGCAAGGGCTGCAGCAATCCCGGTAACCGAGACCGGTCTTATAACACCCCTGGTGTTACGTTAACCTAAACCCACCATGTCATCCTGTTATGCATTAAGCATCATGTTCAATGATAATGCAAGTAAAGTATAATTATATGCATCATTAAGTAACCACCGAGGAAAGACATGCATTAGTACATTTCATGGTGTTAATGATCCTTGCATAAGTAATGTTTTTGTCTTATGTGCTAATCTTGTTTTGAGGTGTTGATTCTGCTTTATGATCATAACTTGATGTGCTTGCTAATAAAGTGAAAAGCACTTAAATTTTACTTACATGTTTGGTTAAACTTATAAAGTCATTAACACAAAATCAACTTTAGTGTGTAAAAGTGTTTGGCTAACTATGTTTAACTTCCAAACATGTTTTACAAGTTAATTTATGTTAAGAAAGAACTCAAGTTGAATTTGAAATTCAAACTCCAACCCCGGCTAGAAATGGCTAAGTGTTGGAATTTTTATTTCACTTTCAATTTCTGGGAGCTAACTGTAATTAATTTTCTAAATAAAATTTGCTAACAATTAGCACCATTTCAAAGTATGAACTTTGTACTTTAGAAGTATGCCATTGGTTGGGTTTGAAAAGTATCACAACATCATTAATTAATTGCCCAAAGCTTCAATTTGAAAATCCTTTTCAAAAGCTTAAAATTCAAAAGCCTTTTACCCCTTTCTCAATTTCATCTCAAAATATTCAAAATTTAGGAAAACTTCCAAAATATAGATTGTACATCTCTTTGAGCTCTACAAGTTTGGTATGTAAAGTTTTTCAAGTTTTTGAATAAAATTTAAACTAATTTCAAAAGTTTAGTAAATTGGAAAATGTCCCCTTTTGCATTTTAAACTCCAATTCAAAATCTATTTGGTTTCATGAAAAACTTTCTAAATGAAAGTTGTAGATATTGAGAAATGCAACAACTTTTATTTTTGGAGATTTTCATCTTTTATTCAAAATTTAAAAGTAATTTTGAAATCCCAAAAATTAGAATTTGAACTCATTTTCAAATTTGAAATGCAATTTCAAAACTATTTGGAATTTGATAAAACTTGTTTAATAAAAGTTGTAGAGCATAACATTTTGAGCAATCTGTATTTTTGGAAATTTTTGAGTTCAGTTCAAAATTTGGGAGTAATTTGAAATTTTTAGAGAGGGGAAGGAGACAAGATGCTATAGTAGCCTGGGAAGGGAAATTTCTTCTTCTCTTTACCATGCCTTGTTTGCCGCCGGCGTTGTGACCGTTTCTCGTTCCTTCGCCGGGAACTCCGCGCGCCCACCCATCTAGCCGAGCTCGCGAAGGCCCCCGCCACCTCGCCAAGCCGTCCATGCTCCATAAAAGCCGATTGCTGGCCATCGTCGTCGTTTTTCTTCCCTCTGTCCCGCCGCCGTGCGATTCGGCCGCTGGCGAAATTCCCCCACACCGCAACACCGCCATCTCCACGAGCTTGCACACGTCTTCGCCAATCCCTTGCCTTCCTATTGATCCACCAGTCGCAGGCTAAGACCGTCGAAATCACCCGCGCACAGGTTATCTTCTCGATGGATGGCAGGAGCGCTGCCACACACACCTTCGCGCGGTCAGCTTGCTCCGGCACGCCTCCATCCAATTGCCTTTCCCGGTAGCTCCACAACTTCATTGCGTACATGCCGAGCTACCTGTCGCCTTCCCTCGTCGTCGGGATCGCCCGGGTCTTGGTCTTCTTCTCCGCTGTTGGTCACGGTCGCCGCCGTGAGTCCCCACCATGGGTAGGGCAGCGTAGAGCCACCCATGTTTCCTTCTCACGTGTCCTAGCTTCGTTGCCCGACGCTGATGATCACCGGCCTTTTCTTTCTTGCAGTAGAAGTCTAGGCATGCCGGAGCGCCTTCACTGACGTCGGAGTCCACCGCCGCAGGGCACACCTCCACGGCCAACTTCCTTCACTCCACCTCTGCTCCATCCGAGTGCATCCACAAGTCGCGGTGAGCATCGTCTTACCATCTCGAACCCTAGCTAATCCCGTCGGTCACCGGAGTTTCGCCGTGTCACCGAGCCGAGCTCTGCCGGCCGCCGTTGAGCCGTCATGGCAACCCCTGCACTCCCTCGGCCACCAATTCGCTCAACCAAGCCCTCAGCTCAGTTCGCCTCTTTACTGTGGCCCTTTTGGTGCCATCGCTGTCTTTTTTTTCCCTCACCGCCGGCGAGCACCGCTGTCGCCGCCGTGTTTTCCCCAGTTTGAATGGCAGAGGGAGGGAGAGGGAGGAGAGGCTGACGAGCGGGGCCGGGTGTCAGCGACCAGAGAGAGGGAGAGAAGCGCAAAGAAGAAGCTGCCAGCGTGCGGGTTGGGCCGCACCTAGGTCCAACAGTGAAGAAAAGGTTTCCTTTTTCCTAAATTGAATTTCCTGGCTTGCTTTTTGATAATTCCATAATTAAATATTTTGGGCAAATAAAAATATAACAAAAATATGTGTGTGATCCACATGGTTTGTAGTTTCGTGGAAAAATATGTTTGCAGCATGTTAAGTACTTTTGTCATGTTTAATAATTGCATGTTTTAATTAAGAAATGTTTAGTGTTTGATTTTTGTAGAGCAAAATATAAATCCAAAAATCATAAAAATTTAGGGTTAAGCTTTTCATGTCAAAAGTGACCTCCACTAAAATTTTGGTACTATTTTGAAGAAGTTTATTTTAATAACTAATTTCCACCTTGTTTAATGACCACAAAAATGATTAATAAAATAACCATTAGTTAATTAGTTCTCTAATTAAAATGTTGGATGATTTGTGGTATTGTTTGAAGACCCTGGATCAGCAACCCTCCCGGGTCCAAGGCATGATCATGCATGGTTTATATATAGTGTTGCCCACATATTTAATAATTAATAAAATGGCTTAAGTAAATGATAAATGCTTCACTTAAGGTTGATTCCCTTTTGGTATGATTTGAAGACCATGAATCACTACTACCCTAATGATTCTTGGCTTGATTGGGTGGTGTTACTAGTAGTTATCATCACATGTGTGCTGCATAGTAATAGTTATCATCACATGTGTAGTAGTAGTTAATTAATTAGTAAGTTTAATTAGCGGCTTTCAACAACTGTAAATATGGTTAATAAATTAGTAATTAACCTTAATCACCATAGGTTTGATTGACTTTGGGATTGAGTGATGACCCTAGATCATTAACTCTAATGATCTTGGGCAATTTACGTTGATTGCGTATTGTTAATTATGATCTCTTAACGCAACTTCACCGTGAAGGAAAGTTGTACTCAAGATAATAAAGAGTTATGTTGTTTCATCCATATTGCATCATCTAGCATCATGTCATACATGTCATTATATTAAGCATGCATTATTATTACGAGTAGTGATCGTGAGAGCAAGGTTCGTGTTGATCAAGTTCGGAGAAGGTTTCCGTGGATCAAGCTTTGGAGAAGGTTCGTGTTGATCCAAGTCCCGAAGAGAGGAATCCACCAAAGATGTCACTATCAAGATTAACAACTAACCTTCTCTGCAACGCAGGCAAGCCCCGGACGCATTAAACCCTTCCTTGAATTTCGAAAGTTCTTTATAATTCTATGTTTATGAGATGATGCATTAGGTGTAGGAGTTGAGTGATATCCAATCTTGATGCATTTACCGTGCCTTGATATATTATCCACGAAACCTGTTTTGATTTCGAAAATGCTTAGTTTATGCTTAGCCCCTACTATATCGGTGTTTCATGAAAGCACCAACTAGTAAATTTATAGATGCGGCGTTTATGCGGGATGGTTAAGCTAAGAGGACACGAAAAGTATCTTGGTTCAGGCGTGAGGCCCTACGTCCAGTTCGAAAGGATCGTGTTACTTAGCGGCGGTTCGTAGTAGGGGTTACAACCGATTCGAGAGAGGGAGGGTCTCCCAAGTCTCTGATTGAGCGTGGTGCCAATATCGTGGCGTGTGAGTGGTGTGTGAGCGGTGGTTTTTGTTGTGCGATGCCTTCGGAGGGTGGCTCACCCTCCCTTTTATAGATGAAGGGAGGGAGCGGCCTTACATGAAGAGAGTGCGGATGTGTCGTGTGGAAAAAGAAAAAAGGACAGTGGTGGTGTGGTGCGTCTGCCTTTCTGGGGTCGGGATGTCCTTCTTCGTTGCGCCACACGCGTTGATCAGGCCCGGTCGCCGGTGAGGTCGCATCACCGGAGCGTCCACCCATGCCTTAACAGTGGACCGAGAGGTTGAACAGTTGATTAGAGCGTTTGGAGTATTATCCCGAAGTACGGTTCGGGGATGGGTCGTGACGGTCAGGTCATCTGGACTGTCAGTTGGCAGGGCGATTAGACGTCGAGCCATGCCCTGCTCTTGACTAACAGTGCGGTCAAGGGCCAGGCCACGCCCTGCTCTGCTAACAGTGCCTGCTGATTCCTGCGTCCATGCCCTGCGCTAACGCACAGTGCAGTCAAGGCGTCCCTCGCCCATGCCCTGCGCGGGGTGTGGACAGAGTGGTCGCAACCTTGACCGGTCGTGCGAGTCACAGGGTCGTGGCCCAGCCGTGGAGCGCAAGCCTCGGGCGGCTTCTTCGCGAAGACGCCAGCGAGGGATCGTGCAAGCCGCGGCCTCCCGGGTCACGACCCCGGGAGTCCTTTTGGACTTGCAGGGGTCGTGCGAGCTGCACGCCCTGGGGGTCGCGGGAGCCGTACGCCACAGGGGTTGCGCCCCGCGCATGGCACGGTTCGCCCGTGGGCTTCTGCCGCAGCCTTCTAGCAGGCTACTGGAGCGTTGGCCCGCCTGGTCCGGCTTTCATGGGCCAGTCATGGGCTGCATATGGCTTGCTTAATCTTATTTAGGCGGGGGCTTAACAGGCCGGTAGTTTGGCCCCCCGACAGTAGCCCCCCCGAGTCCTTGCGGGTGTGGGCCCACGGCTGCCGAGGGACCGGTGGGTGTCGCCACAGCGCAAAGGCCCGCCGGGTGTAGCCCCCGGGTCTCTAGGGACATGGGCCACATCTGTAGAGACTGAAGCATGCACGTCAGGGTAGTGGCGTCGGCGTGTCGGGTTTAACCCGTCGTGGGACGGTTTCGCCGGACTGTTAATAATGACGTCCCTGGGACGTCGGGCAGATGATGGGACGCGACGATCGGGCTTCGGAGCCCGCGCCCGTGTTTATCCGGGGGAGGTTTGAACGCGGCGCTCTACCTCGAGGCCGGTCTTTGGAGTTAAAGCCGCAGCGGCCGGAAGGTGGGGCGTTGTGCGGAAGACGAGCGATCTTCCGCCGCTCGGTCGCACGCCCCATAAAATCGCCACGCCCCCTATAAAAGGGGTCATGGTGCTCGACCCTTTCTTACCCCGCATCCGTTGCCTTCCCCTTGCCTTCCCACTCTTCTTCTTCTCCATCTCCCCGTCCGCTTCGCTACCGAGATGGAGAGGCGCGCCAGCCGAGGAGGGCCCGTTCGGAGGAGTCGGTTGGGTCCCCGGCCCGCAATGTCTGCGGCGGGGATACGCAGAGGCAAGGTCACCGCACTCGCCAGATTTCTTCGGCGGGTTATGTCGCCCCGCTTCCCCAGCGGTGGCGGGCCGGGCAGTCTTGGGGCGGCGCCAGCCGCTGCCCCCGGCGGCGGTGGTGCCGTCGGCCCCTCCGCTTCCGCACGGGGTCACCCTCGGCGTATCGCCGCCCGAGGCGGTGGTGGTGGCGAAGAGAAGAGAGCCGCGTCGCCCGCCAGCCCGGAGGAGGCGGACCGTGACTGCGCCCGGTGAGGGTTTTTCTTCGCTTGTCTTGTTTCTTTCGGCCCCTTTCGACTTGCCGTGCTCACAGTAGAGGCTTTGGCGGAGATGGAGGCCATGGCGTCGCCGGGGCGGAGCTTCGCCGACCTTGTCCATGCTCCCGTCGGCGGCGTCGCGGCGCCTCGAGATGGCGCGGGTCCAAGTCCAACACCTCGATGGTGCGTGCGGTCCGCCGGGGTGCCGTCGTCGGTCTTGCGATGGCGGGGCGCACTCCGGTATCGACATGACCGATGTCACTTCCCCGGCCGAGTCCTTAGAGGACTATGCTTTGCCATGCTTTGCCGGGCGTCGAGGGAAGCGGCGGGCGTCGCGGTGGAGCTCTCCCGGTGGACCAGATCCCGGCCGGGGAGCTGTAGGCCTAGGACGGCGATCTCCCCCCTATTTGTCCAAAAATCTCATGTAATGTAGAAGGGGAATCAATAAATAAAATCTTTTGTTAGTATGAGTTCGAGCACTTTTCGTATTCTCAAAATCGTATAGCTCAAAAAACGTCGAGAGAGAGATCGAGATCGCGAGAATGGTCGTGAGAGAAAGAGTGAGCGTAAACGGTACGTTCGGGAAATCGACCCCTCGCACGCTGAGGGGTTGGGAGAGTTCGTTCGTTTTGGGGTCGTATTCGTGCGCTCGTTTCCTGGGGGATCGTACGCTTTTCCCCCAGGATTTATCTTAGTTTATCGTTTCGGACATTCTGTCCTCCAGCCCCCGGTGCCCCCGTGCTTGCATGGGCCCGGTCTGGGGGTCGAGTCTTCTCCCCACGCGACCTTTTAGTGGGGTCGGAGGAGGTGGGCAACGCTGCGTCATCCCATCGATTGGGTCGAGGCGCAGCGTGCCGGCGAGTTGCTATTGGGTAGTTCAAGTGAGGCCTGTGTTTTCGGCCTTTGCGGCCTTGTGGTGTGACCAGCCTCATAGATCCGTGTAGCCGATTCATACTTTTCCCAAGCCGTCCCGCGGGCTCGTGGCTCGATGCCTTTTTTCGCAAAAATTTCCAAATCGAGATCGACCTTGGACTCGAACATGGCCCGAGAAAGCCCTAATCACTTCGCGTGCTCGGGAAATTAGGCCGCTAGTGGGCTTCTTTCTCGGGTCGCCCCTCACTCCGTCGGTCCGGGGCGGCCGTGATCCCTTTGCGGGCAGGCCTGCGAACCTCGGTCCTGTTTTCGGATCTTGTTACATATGAGTTGATTTTTATAATTAAATACAAACTCGTGGTACAGACTTAATGCGAGAATTTAACCGTTACATAAAGCAAATTAAATGGAGTAGATGCAACGTGCGCAGGAATTTAACCGAGAGGCAAGTTTATGGTTCTACCGATCGTGGCCGGAATTACGGCCAGGAGAGTTCGCAGCCGTCATCGCTGTCACTGCCGTAATCGCTGAGGAGGTAGTCGCAGACACCGAGGAAGTGGAGTAGCGCTTCCGAATCTTGGAATTCGTTGCCGTCGTCGCGGATGCCGTGGGGCTGGCTGCTGTCGTTGATCCTTCTGCCGAATCCGGTGGTGACCGTGGCGGTGCTGGGCGCGGGCGTGTCGGAGAGACGTCGAGGTTCATCCTTGGGCCGCGGCCGGCGGCGGTGGCGAGCGCCCGGTTCTTGCGGTAGTTCTTTTTCCTGCGCCGCGCGATGGAGCGAGCTGACCCGTTGGCCTTGTCGTGTCGGGCTGGGTTGTTGTCACAGAGGCACAGGTCGGCGAACGACGCGGAGACGGCGTCGACGTCGATGTCGGGGGGGAGGAGCATCATGTTGTAATCCACCCCGACGCTGATAAAGTTAAGGTTCCCGAACCGGACATGGGTGCCCGGAGGGAACTGAAGATCATTGGATTTGGCCATCCGGATCTTTGGGTTTTGGAGAAGAAACGCGCAAGGCCCCTACCTGGCGCGCCAACTGTCGGTGTTTCGTGAAAGCACCAACTAGTAAATTTATAGATGTGCGTTTATGCCCGGATGGTTCGCTAAGAGGACACGAGAAGTATACTGGTTCAGGCGTGAGGCCCTACGTCCAGTTCGAAAGGATCGTGTTACTTAGCGGCGGTTCGTAGTAGGGGTTACAACCGATTCGAGAGAGGGAGGGTCTCCCAAGTCTCTGATTGAGCGTGGTGCCAATATCGTGGCGTGTGAGTGGTGTGTGAGCGGTGGTTTTTGTTGTGCGATGCCTTCGGAGGGTGGCTTACCCTCCCTTTTATAGATGAAGGGAGGGAGCGGCTTTACATGAAGAGAGTGCGGATGTGTCGTGTGGAAAAAAGAAAAAAGGACAGTGGTGGAGTGGTGCGTCTGCCTTTCTAGGGTCGGGACGTCCTTCTTCCTTGCGTCGCACGCGTTGATCAGGCCCGGTCGCCGGTGAGGTCGCGTCACCAGAGTGTCCGCCCATGCCTTAACAGTGGACGCAGAGGTTGAACAGTTGATTAGAGCGTTTGGAGTATTATCCCAGAGTACGGTTCGGGGATGGGTCGTGACGGTCAGGTCGTCCGGACTGTCAGTTGGCAGGGCGATTAGACGCCGAGCCACGCCCTGCTCTTGACTAACAGTGCGGTCAAGGGCCAGGCCACGCCCTGCTGCGCTAGCACGGTGCCCGCTGATTCCTGGCGTCCATGCCTGCGCGCCCGACGCTGATCAAAGGGCGCCCTCGCCCCATGCCCCCGCGCGGGGTGTGGACGGAGGAATCGCAACCTTGACCCGGTCGTGCAAGTCACGAGGTCGTGGCCTAGTTGTGGGCGCAAGCCTCGGGCGGCTTCTTCACGAAGACGCCAGCGAGGGATTGTGCGGCCGCCGCGCCTCACGGTCACGACCGGAGTCCTTTGACTTGCAGTGGGTCGTGGCGAGCCGCGCGCCCCTCGGAGGTCGCGCCGTACGCCCTGGGGTTACGCCCGGCGCCTGGCGCGGGCTCATGGGCTTACGCCATGCCTTCTAACAGTGCTCTTTGAGGCGTTGGCCCGCCTGGTCCGGCTTTCGTGGGCCGGTCATGGGCTGCATATGGCTTGCTTAATCTTATTTAGCCGGGGGCTTAACAGGCCGGTAGTTTGGCCCCCGACACCTGCTAATAGCCTAGGCTTTAAGAAATGATTTCCAAAAGTGTGATAATGGTACCAACTTTTGAGAAAGTAATGGAAACCTGATGTTTCTTATTAGTATCCTTCACTTTGATCGGGTCAAGGGTACGCAATAAGAGCATGATGAGTAAATCGAGACGCCGGTGGAGTGACTTGCATCAGGATGGGCTAGTGCCCTGGTGTAGTGTCGTCCACTTGTGTTGGTTAGGGACCGTTCGTTGTGGTGATCCTGTGGTCAAGAGGGTTATTGGATAGTACTAGTCTCATGCTAATGGCGGTAAGCTCCCTTGTATGATCCATACGAGAACGGACAACCGGGACGAAAAGTAGCGTGTACCCACACTACGAGCGCACCGTCGACGTACAGACGGCGTAGGGAGATGGTGTACTGTACCCTCGTGGCTAGGACCCGTTCTGGTCTGGAGAAATCCAAGCGTGAGTTGATGTATGTAAGATGTTCGGTCCTGCATACATCGTGTGGCTAGAAAGCCCCAGCTGGGTATATAAAGCGATTCGAATCGTCGTTGCTCCACGATATGGTAGACTTGACCAAGCGTCAGTATCATAGTAATGATGGAAGTGTTGAGACTGGAAAGTTTTGAAGCCGTTATATGGTTGACAAGTGCTTGCTATAGATTAGGGTAACTTAGATGGATAGTTTAATAATAAATGACAATATCCTATAATATGGAAAGTAAGGACCAATATTAGTCACTTTTTCGCAAAGGAGTCTTTGATTCTTGCTGAAGCCTTACCTTGATTCCTATCAACCAGCATTCCTGAGTCTTCTCCACTCTTTTCTATCGGGTAAGTCTTGAGGAGTACTTTTGTACTCAGGGTTTGTTTGACCCCTGTTGCAGGTACTAACTGTCGCTGCTAAGTTCGGTCATACCAGTGGGCTTGGCATGATCGAATATCTCCCATCTGAGGTGTTCTCCTGCAGGTGTTCTGTATCTCCTTCTTACTTCTGCAAACTTAGTTAAGTGTTGTTTAATCAATCTCTGATCAAGTATTGTCATATCTTTTGTAAATCTTCCGCTACTCTATTGTATTTGAATAAACATGATTGTAATACTACAATATCTTGTAAGAAGTCGATCTTGGAGAATCGTGGTGTCAGGATTTCACCCGATAGAGCTTTTTAAGTTATGTGGTACGCAAGCATAGCTGACAAAGGTCTTAGGGACAATGTCAGGTGCTTGTGGGCCATATAATTTAGAAGGTTCTGCCACAGGTCTGATTTAGCCTGTTGACAGATAGAGCAAGCCGCAACGAACGACTTCACTGCTGACTTCATTCGGGTCCAAGCGAATAGCTATTTGAGCCGATCAGTAAGTCACGGTATGCCTGAATGTTCTCCGATGGCCTTGGTATGCATTGCAGAGATGATTCGAGTCTGTAATTCCACATCATTCCCAATCCAAACCCGACCTTTATAACGAAGAAGCCCATTCTGCAATGTAAAATTGGGGACCTCCCCAGTATTAACTGAGAGTTTAGTGATCAGCTGTTGTGCATGAGGATCTGTAGCATAAGATGCAACCACATCGACCAACCACTGCGGCTACGCAATAGAAGCCGTCTGACACTGAGGAGAAGGTAATCGGGACAGAGCATCCGTGGCCCCATTTTTAGAACCTTGCTAGTAGAGAATGCGATACTGAAGTCCCACCAACTTAGCAAATACCTTCTGCGGCCACGGTGTATGAAGCCTCTGCTCCGTCAGCTGAGTTAAACCCTTATGATCCATCAAGATTGTGAATTCAGCATGCTTTGCAGATAACAACGCCAATGCTCCAAAGCCAAGAGTATAGTCAAATGCTCTTTTTCATATGTTGAAAGACCCTGTGATCGAAGAGACAAGGACTTACTAAGGTAGGCTAAAGGATGACCCCCTTGAGTCAGTACAGCACCTATATCCATTCCGCTGGCATCAGTCTCCACCGTAATGGCTTGGTAAAATCAGGCAAGGCAAGAATTGGAGCCGAAATGAGAGCTGCTTTTAGTGCCTGAAATGCCTGATCATGAATCGATGTCCAAGCAAATACAGCACCCTTCTTGAGCAAGTCATTGAGAGGACGAGTGATGATGCTAAAATGCTTAACGAAGCGCCGATAATATCCTGCTAAGCCCAAGAAGCTGCGCAGCTCCTTGATAGAGGATGGAGTTGGCCATTGAGCCACAGCCTGCACCTTATCCGGGTCAGTAGCGACACCTTGCTCAGAGATGATA
Organism: Chrysopogon serrulatus; assembly: GCA_015844335.1. Lineage (NCBI taxonomy): Eukaryota > Viridiplantae > Streptophyta > Magnoliopsida > Poales > Poaceae > Chrysopogon > Chrysopogon serrulatus. The sequence goes on along the minus strand of JADLZL010003780.1, from coordinate 30,135 downwards.
TGACCAAGATACCGAAGGCTGCGCTGGGCAAATACACATTTGGAGAATTTCACTTGCCACTGATCACGCTTGAGGAGTACAAACACTTGCCTTAACAATGATAGATGTTCCTCCAGAGAACCACTGTAAACGAGGATATCATCAAAGAATACGAGCACTCCTTTCCGCAACAATGGCGCCAGAGTAGTGTTCATCGACTTTTGGAACGTTGCCGGTGCTCCAGATAACCCAAATGCCATAACACGGAACTCATACTGCCTGGAATGGGTTTGGAATGCCGTTTTCGGTTCCTCGCCAAGCTGCAGGCGAATCTGATGGTAACCCGCAGTCAAATCCAAACAAGTGAACCAAGAAGCATGGGTCAGCTCATCCAATAGCTCTTCAATGACTGGCACTGAATACTTCACTTTAGCAGTAATAGCATTGAGATGCCAAAAATCAACACAAAAGCGAAACGTGTCGTCTTTCTTCTTGACAAGCAACATAAAAGAAGAGAATGGACTGGTGCTAGGCTGTATGATACCCGCTTGAAGCATTTCAGCCACCTGGCGCTCAATCTCATCTTTCACTGCCGGAGGGTAACGGTATGGCCGCAGACCCGGCCGGCGGCGGCACCCGAACCAAGGAAATTTGATGATTGAACTGACGAGCCAGTGGATAACCAGTGGGTGGAGCAAGGATACCCTGAAACTCAGCGATCAACACAGCCACTGGTGGAGGTAAGGATTCCAGAGAATCAACTGATGGATCAGAGAAGACAGCAGCAACCTCAACAACTGATCCAGTGGGCAAAGCTACGAGCTGACCTTGCAATCGAACAGTCGTCTCACCATAAGGTATGAACAGCCACTTGTGTAACCAATCGATCTGCATTGGGCTATGAAGAGACAACCAGTCCATACCAAGAATCATATCATAAAATGGCAACGGCATCACCAAGAAATCAGAAGTGAACTTACAATCCTGAACTGACCACCGTAACTGACGAAAAGCCCGAACACGAGGAACCGAGTGCCATCGCAATACGAACCTTGGGTAGAGCTGACAACTGGATACTGCCAGAAAGCTTGACTGCCACATCCTCACTGAGAAAAGAACAGGAGCTGCCCGAATCAACTAAAATCCGCTCGAGTGACCCTGCACTGCTCCTGACAACAAAATGGCATGATCCTTGGGTTGATCTGCAGCTGCTGCCAAGACTTCAACAGCACACATTTGGGAAACAGTTTCCTCCTCATCAGGAAGCTCAGTGTCAAAATCAGCATAGCAGAGTTCCCAAACCTCCTGAAGAACATTGAGATTAATATTCTCAGGGCAGCGATGGCCACGTGACCATTTTTCCCCACAACGCATGCAAAGCCCACGGTCTCATCGATGCGCCCGCAGTGTTGCCAGCTTTTCATCAATCGGAATTTGGGACCGCCGCTCCTCAGACCCACCAGAGCTTCGAGGGCCCCTGTCTCCCATAGGCGGCTGTGGAAGAGGCAAGGCACCCTTAGGGGGAGTCTGTTGAAGGAAGAGGCATCAGTCTTCCGAGCAGGAATGCGCCGCGAGGGATCCACCAACTCCTCCTGCAACAATGCCAAGATAGCGGCAGTATCCACAGAAGTAGGACGTTGCAAATGCACAGCTAAACGAATATCATCCCGAAGCCCATCAACAAATTTCATAGCATAGAACAACGGATCAGTGTTTCGACCATAAGCCAACAATTGGTCAACCAACTCAGTAAACCTATCCACATACTCCTGAATAGACCCAGTCTGGTGAATATGCAGAATTTGTCTTAACAACAGTTTATGTTGATCCCGACCAAACCGATCTAACAACAAGCGACAAAATTCCCCCCAACTACCAGACTTCACACGAGGGTCTAGGGATTGAAGCCAGCGTGCTGCTGCTCTAGAAACCTGCATAGTAGACACCCTAATCCATTGACTTGGTTCTACAGCATACATTTGGAAATAATCCTCACAACGACTGATCCATAACTTAGGATTCTCGCCATCAAACGACGGAAAATTGAACTTGGGAAGCTTGCTACTCGAATATTGCGGACCCCATTGAGCCCGCTGACCCCTCGATGCACCCTCATTCCCCTAAAGCACATGATCCCCTGACTGGAAACGCCCCAGAACACGATCACCCGACTCGAGAACTAAACTGAAATATGATCGATACAACCCAGATGAGTGATGGGGAATTTGGAGAGGAACGGGAAGCGTACCCTTGACCGGAGACTGAGTCATGGACTCGAGTCCCCGGTGATGATTGTCCACGTGGTGCCCAAACACAGGGCCGGTGATCGGGTGCCCAGCAGATGAAGTCGCTGCGGTCACCATAGGTTGTGGCAGGGGCCCGGCCGAGGTGGCTGCGCCAGAGTCGAGCACCACCCGACTCACAGACTCCCGGAGCTTGACCACGGCTTCATCGGACTTGCGGATCTCGCCCAGCTCCGCGCGCAAATCCTTCACAGATTGGTCCACCGACGGCCTCCAGGAGTCGAACACCTGAGCTGCATGCTCCAGCTCACCGAACCGATCCGCAATCGAACGCTCGACACCACCGATCCGTGAGCCCAGTGTGGACTCGACGGCGCGATGCGAGACTCCAGCGAAGACTTCATAGCCCGTATCTCGTCGAGGATGATCTTGAGTTGGAGATCCATAGCGCCATGCTGCTTCTGAAAATGAGTGAAATGGTCGTGATCGATCTCGTGGGGCTCCAGGGCGGGTGAGATTCGCGATTCTTCGCTCGGTCACTGATCAGACAAACCTCGGCATGGACCTACAGGTTCACACACGCTGCGACAAGCAAAGCGCGACGATCAAACTGCCGTCGGGAATCACAATCCGAGATCAAGGCAATGAAGACGAAGATGAATCGGCCGAGGAGGGTAGCTCTGGATACCAATTTGTTAGCAATAGGCAGGGAAGAGGAATTGGAATTGAGGACAGAAGCACAGCACAGGTAGGGAGTTCGGACGAATGCTTGGTAAAGGGGAATAGTTTGTTACAGATTCAAATGATGCCTCTCACGAACGCCAGCAGGCGTATTAATACATGCCCAGGGCGGCTACATTGAACTACTACTCACTGGCCCACTCCGGCCCATGGATACGACTACTCTTCTTGACAGCCCTCTTGGGCCTTCCTTCCCTGGCGCCTAAAGAGGATGCCTCTGGCTCCAATTCAGGTAGAGCCGGCGACGATGAAGCGGTCCTGACATAGACATAACGCTTGCCAACACAAAGAGGTGCGCGCGGCGGCCACCGTGATGAGCCGCGCAGCATCCCACACGCACAGGCACGGGGGCAGCCCAAACAAGTGAGCCCGACAACAGCCTAGGCCCAACAGAAGCCCACGGCCGAACAGGTGAAAGCCCAACAGGGTGACATTATTAGCCCCGGCAAAACGTGCCATCCCATCCCATCCCATGCGCATCCTCCGTATCTTCTTCCTGTTAAGTGTCTTGCTAAAGTAATTTATAGTTTTATAATACAAACAAATTATTGTAGTATGTTTAGAATACAAATTTAGAATTAAACATCTAATTGGCCCTATCGTATCCTTAGAACATCTTCAGCAACGCTACTAAGAAAAAGACTACCTACATGTTTGTTTGTTTGGGTAGCCACATATTTTTTTACTACTTTTCTTTTGTTACTTCCTCCAACATAATTGTCTAAAATATGACCCCAAATCTATTTTAGTAGAGAATGATATGTGGAACCCACACGTCATCCTCTTCCTTCTCTCATCAGCCAACGCCAGAGAAAATCTCAGCCATCTCGAGTGCTCGCGGGAGACAGTCGCGATCAATGGGACCTCCACCGACTAGGAAGGGCCACGGGCAATACCTGAGGCACGGGAGAGGGCCACTGTGCCCTCCAGCGCGGAGAGGAGTTGTGCCTATACTGCCTCCCACACTAGGGAGGAGGCACGCTTGGAGGCCCGCCGAGAAGACGACCATGGGGAAGAGGAGATGGTGCGGGCCACAGTGGAGGAGGGCCAGAGAACCAACGACGGCATGGAGGTGGTTCGATTCCTCGATGGCTCACCCATGGTGGCGTGGGGGCTCTCTCAAAGGCAACGTGGAGGCTCCCTTGCGGTGGATCGAGAGCTCAGACGGACAAAAGACGCGTGGAGAAGAAAACAAACAAACACTGAAAATAGGTTGGCACTTGCTGAGCCAACAGAAGTGGATAGTTGGAGGAGAAAAGTAGGAGGGTAGCAAATTTTGGTGCTCTAATAAGTAGTTTGATGGAGCGTGTGCTTTGGTCTCTACTGCTCAAAAAATAGGACAGATAGTATTTTTTTTTAATAAGATTCTGTTCGGTTAGAGGAGCTATTTAGTAGTATCATTATAGAGACTATTTAGTAGCCAATTTATCATATTTGGTTTAAGAGGCTACTAACCATTAATCTAGCTAAAGAGAGAGAGACATGGGCTGTAATTTTGATTTAGTGGCCCCAAGAAGCCACCTCTAAAGGGCTATTTTTTTCTTGTCTACTAAATAGACAGTAGCTCCTGTGTTTGGTTTATTTAATTTGAAACTACTTAAGACTACTAAATAGTCAGTAGCCCCTCCTTATATGAAACCAAATGAGGCCTAAATCACCAGTCACAACGTACTCGCGCTCAATAATGATTAGGTAAATCACTTGGTTGAGAACGGATAGAAAAAAAAAAACTTGATTTGTAGATATCTTCCCACATAGATCGAAAAAACTCTCAAATTCCTTCGCTACACTGCTACACTTAAACACCAGCGCCGTAGAATAAACCGGCCCCATACCTGTGTTTTAGTGAGCCTAAGAGAACTCGAACCCAGGCTACCCGGGGAAAGTACTGAGTTGGACTGACCAAGGAACGGGATAGCAACAATGCCAATCGGCCGGATAATTAAACGCCTGCGCAAGCATCTTGGAGGAAAACGGGCAAAGAATCAACGATATAGGGAACTTACTCTCGTGGCCGGCCAAATTAGTCCGGGCCGGGGAAGCATTTGAGGCACCGTGCGGAGCCGGAGCGCAGTTCTGAAGTGTGAACTCCTGATGCGGCGCTGCGTCGGCAGCTCTCTGCATTCGGTGCTCCGGGCTTGAACGCCCGCCGTTTGCGGACAGCATGGGCATGGCTGAAACTGGGAGCAAAATGGGCAGTGCGTCCCGAGGATCGGATGGAGAGAGATCGCCGCCATGGACGGCGGCCGCTGGTGGGGGACTTGAGCTTGACATTTTGGGGGGCTAGCTCAACAATGCAAGCTGCGTCCGTCCATGCATGTTTGTAAGGGAAAAAGGGTGAACTCGATGTTCATGCAATGGTGGTTGGTGATCGGTGTGGTGGCTTTTGCAGGGAGAGAGCATCTTTGTTTGACGACTTGTAACAGTTTGCATCCGGCCAACGCCGACTTGTAACAGTTTGCATCCGACCAACGCCTCCAACCCCATTTGCGAATCGCGACGCTCAGAACTTCAGATCTAAGCACCATTTGTTGAACTTGTTTACTTCATGAGCTGTTGTGTATTGTGTGTTGCTTTACAGTTTTTTTATGGTTGAAGACTTGAAGTGGATGGCAGCTACTTCATTATACTACCTGCTACAACTCGTGAGATACCACTGTGGCGGCCGAGTTGAATAATACTTGAATCGGAAATGCACAATGCAAATCTTATTACCGATAATTAAGTCACTGTTTGGTTTGCGGATTTGGTTCATGCGGCACGAGTTTAATCAGAATGGGTCGCCCCGCATCTTTTGTTGAATGAACTCATCCTGCAGAATCACTATCACACGAGTACTACACAGTGATGGACGATGTGAATCCCTGACGAAAACCAAACAGCTCGAGGAGGTTCTGTTCAGTTTCTGCCTTTCTGGATAGGATAATTCTGCATGATAAAACATTCCACTAATAACTAAACACGCTGCTCGTCACCATGTTTTGCAGTTTGGCTGGTCGCATGTACTACTCCATATTCATATTAGTTGATGTTTTTTGGACAAGGTTTGGGTCAAACATTGAGAACATAAACTATTAATAATTTTAAAATATTTAATTTAAAAAATATGAAACTTATATATATAGATTCACCTTAAAATCCACTTTTATAAAAAGTAATTTTATTTTTAGTTTCTTATATATTTTAATAAAAATAATGAATAAAGTTAGGTTTTGAAGACAATGTCCTTGTCCAAAACGTCAACTAATATGAGTATGGAGGAAGTAGTATTTATTGACGACACTGTATAAGGCGGAGACTAGTGGTGCTAATTTTATGTAATAAAAAAAAGTGCGCACAACTCTTCATTACATAGTGCACCCCCATAGAGACTTGCTACCTGGTTATTAGTTACCTCATTAGGATAGGACTGTGTCTCATCCATCTAATTATCCCCGCGATTAGGCGGTCTAGTGCTTGTTACACCAAACGAGCTCCATTGATTGCCCACAGAAAACAGGGGAAAAAACGAGCTTAACCAAGCTTTAAAATAATCCCAGTGGATGATCTGCTGCATGAGGTAGTTGCAGTTAAAGACTTCGAGATGAAATCAATTGAAAGACATGGTTTGCAAATGGATTTAATATCATGCATGGAGCGAAATGAGTTCATTCGCTACTACATTAATGGTTTTTTGCCAACAGCATTTTCGTCATTTGTAAAAAAAATCGCCAGTGATACTATATTCAGATCAAAACCAGCGGTCAGAGATAGAGGCAACAGTGAAACCCATGCAGCATAATGCTGATACTATCATGCAAGCACGGCTGGGGATGGGGATCAGATCATGTCACCCAGAAAACAAAGAGAAGACACCACCTTCTGCGTACCAAAAGCTCTTAAGGTAAGTGTTCTCTAACATCATCAGAACCTCAACAGGATGCATGGCCACTTGTGGTTGAATAATATTAACACTGGATATAGAAACAGCAATATCTCCTATGGATCAGAAATGTCTATTAGAGTTATAGAATATGACAATAACATGTGTACAACCATTCATCACTAAATGTAGTCCAACCAAAGACATGCATCTGTCAACAAAATATAATCGAATCCAATTCACACAAATACATTAGACTTCAGTTAACACTTATATCACTTAAAATATCCAACGTCGTGGCATAGATGCAACATGCGTTGTCACATGAGAAGTCCTTGAATGCTCATGAGCAAAGGCAAGTTCACACTTACAACCTTTCTCCTGATAGAGAAGAAACAACATACCACCTACACTATGATACTACGAAACAGTAGTGCTTTTGGAGCATGATGTGCTCACTTAACTTGTCTCAGTCTTCTCCAGTGCTGAAAATAAAGATTGATACATCTATAAATAGTGCGGCCATAAATGAAAAAACACAACTTGAATATAACAGCTCAAAAATCAAACTTACTGTTGTAGTTGAGCAACTTCTCAATGAGATCAACATGGGTCATGAGCATTCGCCTGCAGCAGTAGCGGAACAATTCCAAAGCATCCAGAGCATCCCTGGAAATAGAAAGCGTTGAAATTAAGATCGTGAATGCTATCAGTTTATGTCATATAGCATTCTAAAGAATGGAATTTGTGTGATACAGACTGGAGACAATTTTTAACGATATACAAATCGATCAGTAACAAGGGCATGGAGCTCTTATATGCTCGGGGAATTCAGTCGGTCAAAATCTTTACCGACTGCCATGCATAGCACAAAATCATAATACACCATAGCATATTTAGATTATTGTTGATAGATGAGTTCTCCTTTGATGATCGGTGGGCAATAGTGCAAACAAACAGTAGATGGGCAAGTTAGGAAGGGGCTCAACTCCATCAACATGGTCGATTTGTAACGACCACAACCAATGTACTCCCTCTGTCCCCTTTTAGAAGACGTTGTAGCTGTGAACTAGATACAATGAAGACTCCCTGCACCTGGACGTCAGCCGTGTCTTGATACAAGGGACAAGCAATGAATGTAGTCACTTAAATGCACCCCTAGAACGTCTTGTATAGTGGGACGGAGGGAGTATGTTTTACGGCCTCTCCTAAGGGCATGTACAACCCACAGACGGGAGGTCGTCTGCAAGAGTCTCGAATTTAATGTGCAGACAGCTAAACAGACAGATTGTACAACCCATAGACAAAAGGTCGTCTGTAGACTGTTTAATGCTCTGCATATAGCCAAGATCATTCATAAATATTATTTTGTATATCGTTGTGTTGCTGTTTGATAAATAATGGATCATGGCTACTGTCAATTCATAATAACGTCATTTACACAGCAACCGGCAGCCTTTTCAGAACTAAAACAACGATAATTTCTGAACTGAAACATGGAAGCAACCATTTCAGATCAGTCACATCGCACACTGACATTCAGTTTTCCATAGATTAAAGCTGAGACAGAACTGCAATCACAAAAAATAGAACTGCAGTTTTCTGAAAACACAGATAAGGGGCTCCTCTCTGGTTCAGACACATTGCAAATTCGACTAATAAGCAAACTAAGAAATGAAAACAACTGGAAACAGCAACTTGCAGAACTGTGTGATGGCCTCAAGCTGAAGGTTATTATCATCCGAATAAACACTGAATTACAAGTAATCAGACATGCATGCATCCTTCTGCGGCAAATACTCATCGTAGTAGGCTCGGAGCTGCAACCTGTATAAGCATGTAAAGGGCGAGTATAGCATCTTGCACTGCTTAACAATCGAACCAATCTACCACACTTGTACTGAATACTCGTCCAAGCGCAAAATAATTCCAAAACTGCAATACCCATTGCAGCAGCGGAAGGACAAATCAAAACTCAGAACACCGAGAGCACAACAGGCGGCGTACTCCATCCCGGAGGGAGGGTCAGGGACCTGGGTTTGGAGTGCTCTCGTCCTATGTCCTCTCCGCCGGATCAGGGACCGAGGGTGCAGGCCGCCGCAGTCGCCCCTTTCGCCGAGCCGCATCAGCGACCGAGGCTGCGGCGGCGCATCCGCAACTGAGGTGGGCTGGATTATGGCGCGCGATGTCATCCTGCGCGCGCCAAAAGCCAAATCCGCGCGCAGCCGCGCAGGATCCGTCCGGTCGTCGAGACGAGAAGATGAGCCTGTACAGCGCGACTCCGGGCGGCGCTTCGACCTCGGAACACGGGCCCTTGCCGTCGCCTCGCGAGACGACGGGTTCTCCGTCTCCAAGCCGAAGTGGGGTGTTTTTCGCAAAAATACCAACATACAGACGGGTTGAGAAGACGCGCTGTACATGCCCTAACACAGCAGGAGTGCTATCGCTAGTTAATAGGGAGATGCAGTTTTGGAGTATGAACAGGGCTCAAAAGGGTTATCCCATCTTATCTGCCCTGATGTCAGAATAAGGCTAGTTCTAAATATAATGATACATAGCTCCCCAGCATGTTGGAGAGAAAAACAAATCACAAAAAACATATATGCAGAATTGCAGACATGGAGGTACATTCCCACATGGTAAGGTGTTCTTATGAATCTTGATCTGAATGGCCCTAACCCAAAAAGTCTGACATCAGACAGCCAACCACAAGGCTCAGGATAGAAGGGGAATGGGATAATAGATTTACTTCTTGCTTGATTTGATCAGTACATCACGTCTCCTTATATAGCCATTTCTTCTTGCTTGATTTGATTGATACATCACCTCTCCTTATAGAGCTAGAGGCTTACTTGACTTCTAAACAAGATGGCTAACCTTAACTCTGGCCACAACCCTAATGAACCTCATACTGACCCAGCCCATATGGCCTAGCCAACTGCACCCATGACAGGTGTCCACTGATTTAACAGATTTAGTTTCTTGGGCTCACAATTAATTGTGGTTTCCATGTACTATTAAAAATGTTGTTCCTTGTAGGGTAGTATCGTCTGAACTCGTTTTTTTTTTTTTTTTTTTTTGTGGTGGTTGCCACCTCATCTGAACCCTGGGCATTCAGTAAGGATGGCAGTAGTCGGTTTCGGGGTAAGAACAGTTTGTTTCACAAACATCTGCAATTTCATTGCCATGAGTAATGAAATTCAGTTCATCAGTGGTGAGAAAAAAATGTAAAATTAAACATCAATAGCATTAGTAATGACCAATTTCAACCAACAACCTAATAAAAGTTTAAGCATGAGATCCTAGTAAGGCACACAAAGAGGAACTCTGAAGTTACAGACAAGCATCTTAGCTAATCTGAACTAAGATAACATGTAGGTGTACAGAGGACACAAAATTACAATTTGCTAGCTAGCATATAAATAAGGCTTAGACACTACAAATCTTTTAATGCAGCACAAAGAAATCCACCTATACATCAGTGACCTCTGGTCAGTAAACTGTTAATCATTATCAGGAATATAGTCAAGGACACACTGCTACTGCTGCTGAATCAGTATACCCAAGCCTTTATTCATTAACTATGGAACAACACACTCTATATTGGTTATCTTTGTCTGTAACAAGATATACAGCATATGGCAGTGACATTCTTAACAGCCTATAGTGCGAATTTTATAAATAAAAGAATACTACAGTTTTGCAATTAACATGAGCTACAACACTGAAGAGAATGCACAATTGATCTCATATGCCATGTTTCATAACAAATTTTAGGAAAGAGCTGCTTTGATAGAACTAATAAATGAAGGTAAAGACTTCATTACGCTCAGCCTGTTTTGGAAAGAGCGGCTTTGACAGAACTAATAAATGAAGGTAAAGACTTCATTACGCTCAGCCGGTTTTTAATCAACTCCCTCCCCTCTCTAGCCCACGACACCTGGCGAGCAACACCCTGTCACGCTCTCTCTCCGGCGCCGTCTCTAACCAGCGGCGACCTCCTCCAGTGAGCCTGCGCCTGCACCCCACCTCCTCCACACGTTCGCCCCCACCTCCTCCAGCAACCTCCTCCCCACGCCAGCCACGCAATGCGGATGCCGGCAGGTGGTTTAGGGGCCTTGGCGGCAGTGGAGGTGGCCAGGCCAGGTCGGGGCAGGGGCAGGGAAGGTGGTGGCACCGCGGGCGAGGGAACTGGAGTCGAGGAGGACGAAGCTGTTGTGCTACTTTTTTCAACTAAGAAGCAGCTGTGATGTGCGTGCGTACGTGCGCACGGCCTAATTCACGCCCATGCATCCGTTAGCCACGTCCATAAATGAATATATTTATTATTCATAGGGAGAAGCATGAAAAATGTATCCTTTCTGGCTTAACTCCAGCTTGTGCAGTTATGTTCATTTGTCCAGGAGCAGTGCATAGCTCTACCTCATTACCTTAATGTATTCCACCTTAATAAAACACCAAAGCACGATGCAACAGAAACACCACTCTGGTATGCCCTGTGCTCAAAAGAGAGGAGATTTTACCCTTCTGAGTAGTCGGCCTGGAGGAGGTCGAGGTAGAGGTCCCACTTGTTCCCAATCACCTGAAACAGCGAGAAACAAACACACCTCAGTCTAACTCACCATCACAACAACGTCTCCTCCCCCACAAGCTGGAGACGCGGCTGGCAGCTTAGCAAGCGGCGCGCGCGAATCACGGTGCACGGTGAGTGCTGCAGGCCCAGAGTGGTACCGAGCTGTCGCTGTGCGACTCAAACCAAACCCTAGGGCCTAGAGGAACCATCCTAACCCAAACCAGCCGCGCCGCGCGAAGTGTAGGGCGAGTCGGGAGGGGCGTGTTACCTTGCCGCAGGTGAAGCAGCGCACCGGGATGATCATCTTCGCCGAAGCCGCCGCCGCCGCCGCTGGAGCCCGGAGCTGGGAAGGGGATAGGGAGGGAGGGTTTGGTCGTTTGGTCGCGGAGGAGGTTGTGAACGAAGCAGAGGAGCGAGAGAGGCGGTCAGCGAGTGAAGTTTAGCCATTTCTTAGCCACAGATGGGCCTTTGGGCTGGACGATTGGGCCTGGGCTATTTATATTCCCTCTCAAATGCCTCATGGCCCATTAATGGCCCATTACCCACTACTCCCTCGGGCCTCGGCGGACTTTTCTTCCGTGTCGGCGGTGGATCTGGACGCGAAGCCGCCGGGTAGAAGCGCAAGCGCCGCTGGGAGGAGGGGACAGGGGAGGCGTCCCGAGCCCCGACCGCCGCCGGCAGCTTGTGTTCGACCCATGGGTTCACGAGTTTCGGGTCCTCACATGGACCCTCCTCCCCCCCCCTCCCCTCCGCCGCCGCCGCAGCAGCAGCAGCCTCGTCCTCACGGCGAGCGTCACGGCGGCGGAGAGACGATGCCGTACCAGGACGCGGACCACAGGCTCCGCGCGCTGGCCGGGCGTGCCGAGGGCTTCGGCCGCCACGCCATCGGGGGCCTCCACGGCGCCATCTACCGCGTCACGTCGCTCCAAGGTACTTACTGATCCCTCCCACTCCCAGCGCTGCTTCCAATCCAATCGTGGAACCAATTGATTGATTCCCGGACGACGAATCGGCGCGGCGCAGACGACGGGTGCGGGAGCCTGCGGGAGGCGTGCCGCGCGGAGGAGCCGCTGTGGATCGTGTTCGAGGTGTCGGGCACCATCCACCTCCACTCCTACCTCCGCGTGTCCTCGCACAAGACCATCGACGGCCGCGGGCAGCGCGTGGTGCTCGCCGGCAAGGGGCTGCAGCTCAAGTCCTGCCACCACGTCATCGTCTGCAACCTGATCTTCGAGGGAGGCCGCGGCCACGACGTCGACGGCATCCAGATCAAGCCCGGCTCCACCAACATCTGGATCGACCGCTGCACACTCGCCGACTACGACGACGGCCTCATCGACATCACGCGGCAGAGCACGGACATCACTGTCTCAAGGTCTTTCTTTATTCCCCTTTCCTTCCCGCCTCCTCTTGTAAATAAATGTAGGAATCTGTAAATGCAGGAATTTGTAGTAATCGATGTAGTGCAAATGTGCAATGCAGATGTCACTTCATGCGGCACGACAAGACGATGCTGATCGGTGCGGACCCGACGCACGTCGGCGACCGGTGCATCAGGGTGACCATCCACCACTGCTTCTTCGACGGCACGCGGCAGCGGCACCCGCGCCTGCGGTTCGGCAAGGTGCACCTGTACAACAACTACACGCGGTGCTGGGGCATCTACGCCGTCTGCGCCGGCGTGGAGGCGCAGATCGTGTCGCAGTGCAACATCTACGAGGCCGGCGGAGGGCCCCCGAAGAAGACGACCGTGTTCAAGTACATGCCGGAGAAGGCCGCCGACCGAGAGGACGTGGTGGCGGGGGTGATCAGCTCGGAAGGCGACGCCTTCCTCAACGGCGCGCTCCCCTGCCTGATCGATGGCCCTGGACCTGTCTTCAGGCCGGAGGAGTACTACCAGCAGTGGACCATGGAGCCAGCGTCGCCGGCGCTCAAGGACGTCATACAGCTCTGTGCCGGATGGCAGCCGGTGCCCAGGCCCTCTGACGATTGCTGAGTCCGTCATTCTGATATGCTGCGGCTTGCTTCTGCTAAGAGAATATTTGTTTCACAAAAGTAGTAGCGCTACATTTGTATGCATCCCATTAGTAGCAATGCATTTGTATGCTACTCCTCTCCCTTCATCTGCCGGCCTCTCTGAAATGTAGAAATGTTGATAGAGTTCTCTATTTGTATTTTTATTATTTATGGTACAATACTACAATTATCAATGTACAGAGATTTCTCGAATCCGTAGCTTTCGAATAGCTTGTAGTAGATGTAGTTGTGAATGCTACTCTTATGTCTTATATTAGAAAGCTGCAAGACACGTCAACTTGATTTTTAGACATTCACAGAGAATTAAGATCTCCATTCAGAATTGGTGTCAGGAATGGAGGAATTTTAACTTTGATCCACAGCTTGATGGTTTAGCTGCGCAGATGGCTATGATAGGATCCTTCAAAAGATACTAAGAAGGTATGTCAAAACTGTCCTTTAGATTTCGTTTTTGGGAAGGATAGGTGGATGGTTGATTATGCACTTCATTTTCATAATCGCAACCTGTTTACTTGTAGTCCATGTCATTGCATCCTGTAATTTACATCCTCTTTTTAGAGCAATTGTAATCTTAGCATTCATGTTGGCCAGGTTAATTGAAGCACACATTAAAGTATATTCTCTTGTTTTCTTCTATGGATCATTGCGCTTTGCGAACCTTCATAAATTTACTTCAGTTCAGATGTTTATTGTAACAGAACCGCCCAATTTATAAAAGCATAAGTGCAAAAACCACTCGCCACGCAAGTAATTAGCGCACTTAAGCCCTTATAAACCCGGTAGTCCGTAAATCTCGAAGGATTTCAAACCAAACATCATCAACCAAGATCGTACAAGTTTAGCGTCACCATTCACACGTTACAACATTTCACAAATAGTCCGATAACATCAGAGTGTGGAAATTAAAGTTATTACAAATCAGGTTTCAATTTAAGTAGCGAAAGCAAAGTAGTTTTAAAAGCTCAACCCACACACGCACTTTAAAGTTTAATACAGTGTCAGCCTGATGATCAATCCACAAAAGCAAGTGGGAAGAGTAGTAAGAACGACCATTGTCCTTTGGTACTTAATCCACTGGATATAAGCAGGTCTCGTAATACCCGTGGTAGGTATGGCCATCTGCACAAACAACAAGCGGGAAAAACCCTGAGTACGAGAAGATACTCAGCTAGACTTACCCGTCGACTCAAAACAAAAGACTCCAAGGAGTATGACAAGCTTTATCGTGGGATAGCTTGACTCATTTTGCATAAAGCGGTAATAACATTTATAGTGATAGCTCAAATTAACCATTCCTATTTATGCTAGGTGAGGACCTATACTATGCATCATTATAGTATATTAGCCATGATTAAGCAAGCAAGTAGTAACCATAATCATTTAGCTTAACTCATCATCATCATTATTACCCATATTCCATAATCATTACTACGATGGTGCAGCTCAAGTCAAGTGTTCACTGTCCAGGAACGATGGCGATTCGAATCGATTACTACTGAGCTCAGGGGGTATTCCTCACACAAACCACACTCACCCGTCGGTGAGCTACAGATCACCGTGGCACGTATCCGGGAAAAACAAGTACGCGGACTAGCATAGAACCACCGTACCCAGGGACCGCCCGACTGCCTTAGCCAGCCATGCTGGACTTCAGACTTACTCTTCGCGCCCCTGTGATCCCCCATTCATCTCCAATACGGTGCGAACGGATCGAGAACCGGCCTGGATAGTGTTAGGCTTTGCGGTCGGAACGGCTTATCCGGCCAGCTAAGTGTGAGGCATGCGTTCAACATGACTTGCGGTACATCAACGGTACGGTCCTTAATCGACACAGATGGAATCACTATGGTCCAACGACCCCACAAGACTCCGTCCGGTCTCCAATTATCTCAACCATAACCATTAACCAGATGATATCAACTTAAGCTTTCCATCAATCATAAGTAACCACCTATACTTGCGGATGACAGGAAATCACCCGACTTCTACCGTCTAAGCAAGCTAAGCATGTTACTCGCCCTAGGCTAGCAGGGTAAATTAAGGTGGGATAATTCAAGGGTAAAGCAAGGATATAATGCATCAACGGTTGCACACAACTCCTATACTTAATGCAACAATCATAAAGCATAATTAGACTGTTAGAAAGCATAGGTAAGTAGATGCTCCGGTGCTTGCCTGGATTATGACACAAGTCAGTGTTGTTAGATGGTACTCGCTTGGCAGCATCTCCCTTCCATCTTCGGGATAAGTCCATCAAACACCGTCTTCGGGTTTGGATCCAACATCTCATCCTTCACATCATTCATCTAGCGTACCTAGATGAGATGTAAGATGCAAGTGCATGAATATAAAGAATGCCAATAAAGAGATGCATCACTCAAGCATGCAAGACAAGTATCAAGCCACACTAGACAATATGAGCAATTAGAGAGCAGACCGTTCATAATCATGTCAAACATTGGTATAGCTTAGCATATCAAACATGAAATCAATATACAAGATCTCAGGTGTATTCAGTTAACCAACATCAAAGACATGAGTCACACTTAGCATCACACAAACCAACACTATAACTAGAATCTACCAATTTCTAGACATACACGCAGCAGCTGAGTAATTAACTATATCTGAGTTCTACAACTTCAAATAACTTGCAACAAGACAATCTAGAAAGCTTATGAAATTGCCTATAAATCATCTTTAATTATCTCAGTATGATTCAACCTCTAACATAGCCAAACAATTCCATTTCTCCAATCTGGTCAGATAATTGCAGAGAGCAGCTATTTCTGAAGCTGAACAATACACAGCCATAACTCACAAATTGTAAAGGCTATGACTATGAAAATTTAGCACAAGCTAGATATGTAAGTTATCTACAACTTTATTATAGATAAGTTTCACAGCAAACATCGTTTATAAGGTGCAATCATCAAAGTCCTACAAACTGTCCAGAAAGCCTCCAAATTGAATAATAGAGCAAATAATATTTCACTCATGTTTTAAACATCAAATTGGGCACAAGAAATGTTACCAATAGTTGACATATATTAAATAAACACCAGAAAACATGATGACCACTCCTAAATAAATTATTTTCATACCCCTTTCCATTTATTTATATAACTAGGTGGAATAAGGAGCATATATGGAACACGTATCAAAAGTGCACAGTAAATTCTAATAAAATTACAGTAGCTTACATACACTCCCAATAGACTACTGTTCAAATTTCATAGCATTTGGATAATCATAGCAATTTCTATAAAAAAAGAAAATCCTAATTGCTATTAAGCATGTGAGAGGAACTTAAATCTAAAACTTCACATTTTCCAGAAACACTTGGTCATGTTAGGCATCTATGAGTCACAACAACATCATAGAAAGGCAGTGGAACCATATTTTCCATTTTTTACATTTTTATTTGAATTATTAATCAATTAAATCTGATTCCTAGACATCAAGCAAGATAAATCAATAACTCAAACAAACTGCATCCAATGAACCTCAAATTTTTATCACACTACAAATATAGGATAAATAGCATACCATTAAAATTTCAAAATATTTGGAGCACTACAACAGTAGATATGAAATTAACAAAAGCAAACCCTAGGTAGCAAAGATCTATTTTTACTGCACAAACTTTCTACTAAAATATGCAATATTATTATACCACTGGATAGATCTACTCACAAGGATTCCAAAAAGTCCACATTTGCTATTTTACGATTTTTCTTTGATTTGTTATGAATTTCCGAAATTTCAGCCAGAATATGAATAAAGGAAAACAGGAAAAAGAGAAAATGCACTGTTCAGAACTATTCATATGAGTCATGGGATTCGCGGATAACCCCCTGAACTTTGTCAAATTCTTGCGCGAGGTCCTTCACGGGAGTTGAAACAGAGGAGGCGCACGGGGAGGTCGATTCCGGCGATGGGGCGGCTTCCGGCGGCAGAGGACGGTGGGGCAGCCTCCAGGGGACCTACGTGCACCCACGCCGAGCCCTGGCCCGGTCGGAAACGGGGTGGGAATGGCCGGCCACGAGCAGCAGCGGCTTCCCGGCGGCTGTTCCCGCGGCGGCGGCGCTCCGGAAGCAAAACCGACCGGCGAAACGACGGCGAAGATGTGGCTCGAGCTGAGGAAGGTGACGCCGCTCTCAGTTGGGACAGAGGAGGTGCGGAGGAGGAGAGACAGCGACGCCATGGAGCTCGGCCGGTCCGTCCATGGTGGCTGCGCTCCGCACGGCGAGGGCAGCGAGGGAGAGGCAAAGGAAGGGCGAGGGGAGCGTCTGAGGATGGCAAGGAGTGACCTGGGGCGTCTGCACTGTGAGAGGGAGGACCAGGACGCGCGGCAATGAGAGGAAGGCGCTGCCCGCGCATGGCAGACGCGTGGCCGCCACGCGTCGCCCCTCTGTGGCATTTCCTCGAGCTGCTGGCGGGTGTCGACATGGGTTACGTGGAGGCCAATTTTGGGCATGGTACGGACCGAATTTGGCACTGGGCTCAAAACAAAGTTTACTCCCCATCTGATGCTCTACAAACTTTATTAAGGATGCACATTCATTAGGTGTCCAGATCAGCAGGTAATTGTGCCTCATATTGACAGTGTCAGTGGCTTAAACTTGCTCGACTTTGACCTCAAAATGACAGTCCAGACTTGGTCAAACGCAATGCAACTTTTTGTATGTTCTTCACCAAGATGTAAGCTCCAACTTTTATTTTTGGAGCAACTCAAGTTGTTTAACAAAATTTAGAGAACGCGAGACGTCGACGTCGTGGACATCGATTTCAGACTTAACTAAGTTTCGAAATCCTGAAATCAGCATGGACTCTGTATTACGGGCCCTTTTTGAGCATGTTGCACATATTTTCATGACTTGACCCTTAAACAAAGTTTGTTCCTTATAAAATTCTCTACAACTTTGATTAAGGGTACAATGACATATAAACTTTCTAAACTGCACTTTTTAAATGGTTAAGCAAAAGTGCTCTTAGGGCCAACATAGGGCAAACCATCACTTAGGAGCATTTTCCGGGCATTTGCTCAACATGAACCCTTCATGACTTTTATTCAAGAGTGCAAGTAGAGGTGTTTGGGCAGCATTGCAAAGCTTGGTTGATACCCCATATACTCATGCACTTGATAAAGTCGGTCGGGCAAGGATATAGCTTATCATTTCATGTAATCTTTTGATTCCAAACTTTACAAAACTTTTCCAATAGTCGTGGGTGGTGGAGACGGATGTGAGATTGAGGTCCAGATCATCACTTAACATATCTTGATTAAGTTCAATCTCGCTACTTAGCTCGAGACTAACACCTGGGGTGTTACATTTATTGTCAAACTCTTCGAACAGACATGTTAGCCCGGATAGGTAATGAACAATGGACGCTGGGGCTGGAGAACATTGAAATAGACTGTGAAGGAGCAACTCTCGAATGTTTCCCACTAATAACATATTCCCTTTTGGGACTTTAGATGTCATACAAGATGCGAAATGCTATTGTGGTCTTCATAGAAGACCTGGAGTGGTCTAAGTATCAGTCTTAGAAAATTAGTTTGAAGCACTAGGATGGAAAAAAGAGGCCGGAAGGGGAAGAAGCATGCAGGGCCAGGGGTTCTTGATGTATTGCATTGCTGAAGATCACATATCTAAAAGGCTAACCTTTTGTCCTTTCAGCGAGAAATGTGACATCTTGCACAATTAACAAACATATAGCCACCTCATCTAACCGTAATTGAGTTTGTGTTGATGCATTCAATTGTGTGTTCGTAACCACACATAAATATTTCTCCTCTAGTTGAAGAGAAGTGAGTATGACAGAAGGATATTCGAGAAAGACAAGGAAAAGGTCGTGGATTTTTTTGTTCTTTTTGAAATTTTAGCCGGAGCACTTCTTTGTATCATTTATTGAAGAGCAAACACACAACAAAAAAAGAAATAGCACATTTCATCGATGGACCTCCTCCTTATCTAATGATACAAATTTGATACCATAAATCTTAATGTCTTTTTCTAAAAATTAGGTCAACATTTTTTAAAAAATGACTTGTGCAACTTTAAAAATCTATGTATTTAGAGAGAGAGGAGAGAGCGAAAAAAAAATATCAAAATTGGTTTGGTTAACCGTAATACCTAGTATACTTCTGGGAGATAATGTACTTCTAGGAGATAATGCAATAACATAATTGTACCGTAAAGCATCTAACAAGAAATGGATCATGTATTCATGTAACAAAAGAAAATGGAAAGCAACAAATAATGCTTCTAACACATCAAGTCTCATGAAAATACATCTTAAATATAAATATACAAATGGGCACAATTTTAGTGTTTAATACAATAGTTAGAAAGTGTGGCAGAACCTTCTAAATTATATGGCCCACAAGCACCTGACATTGTCCCTAAGACCTCATCATCGGCCATACTTATGTACCACATAACTCGAAATGTTCTGTCGGGTGAAACCCCGATGACACCACGATCCTCCAGGATCCACTTCTTACAAAGAACTTGCAGTATTACAACCATTCACACAAACATAACAGTAGCGGAAGATTTACAAAAAGAGGATTACAACACTTGATCGAGTTTGATTAAACAAAACTTAACCGGATTTACGGAAGCGAGAAAAGAACTTTGTAGATGGAAGATATTCGATCATGCCAAGCCCACCGGGTATGACCAAAGTCAAAGAACACTAGTCAACACCGCAATGGGGGTCAAACAAACCCCGAGTACAAAAAGTACTCCGCAAGACTTACCCGACGGAAAAAGAGGGGGGAGAAGACTCAGAATGCTTTGGTTGATAGGAATCAAGGTAAGGCTTTAGCAAGAATCAAGGACACCTTTGCGGAAAAGCGACTAATGTTGATCTTTACTATTCATTCTTATCTGATATTTTTATTAAGCATTAAGCTATCCATCTAGGTTATCCTAGTCTAGAGCAAACACTTGTCAAGCAAGATCTCGATTTCCAAAACTTTTCATCCTCAGCAACTTTCCTCATTACTACGATGCCGGGACTCGGATCACGGCTCCCATATCGTGGAGCACACGACGATTCGAATCGCTTATATACCCGGCCGGGGCTTCCTAGCCACACGATGTATGCATGACTGACCATCTTACATACATCAACTCAACGCTCGGATTTCTCCACACCAGAACGGGCGTACAGTACTCCACCTCTCTACGGCCGCTCGGTCACTTCGGGGGGTGCGCATCGTAGGATGGGTACACGCTACTTGTCCTGGCCTAGTAACGAATAGTCCAAGTGGAGCTTACCGCCATTAGCATGCGACTAGTACTATCCAATAACCTCATGATCCCAAATGCCAAACAACGGACGGTCCTTAACCGACACAAGTGGACGACACTACACCAGGGCAATAGCCCCTCCTGATGCAAGTCACTCCACCGGCGCCTCAATTTACTCATCATCATGCTCTTGTTGCATACCCTTGACCCGATCAAAGTGAAGGGATACCAACAAGTAACATCAGGTTTTCGTAATTTCCCTCAACGGGGTATTGTTATCAAACTTTGAAAAACTTTTTATTTATAAAGCCTAGGCTATCAGCGAGACTAAGCATATACTAAGTATTTTCAAAATCAAAACAGGTTTTCGTGGATAGTATATCAAAGGTACGGTAAATGCATCAAGATAGGATATCACTCAACTCCTACACCTAATGCATCATATCATCAACATAAAATTATAAAGAACTTTCGAAATTCAAGGAAGGGTTTAAATGCATCCGGGGCTTGCTGCGTTGCGAAGAAGGTTAGGATCCTCGGGAGGATCACACAAGTCGATGGCATCAACACCTCGGACATCTTCTTCCGAAACACCTTCTCCGAACTTGATCATCGCGACTCATCGCTCTCACGTGTAAACTATACGTAAAGGAATGATGCATGCTTAATGACATGACATGATGCGAGATGATGCAATATGGATGAAACAATTCAACTTATTATTACCTTGAGTACAACTTTCCTTCACGGTAAAGTTGCATTAAGAGATCATAACTAACATCGATGATAACGGACTAATGATGCGAGAACAATATATGTTGCCGAAGGTCATTAGGGTTAATGACCTAGGGTCATCACTCAATCCCAAAGTCAATCAAACATATGGTGATTAAGATTAACTACTAATTTATTAACTATTTTTACAGTTGTTGAAAGCCGCTAATTAAACTTACTAATTACTTAGCTATTACCACACATGTGATATAGATTACTTCTATTACTACACAATCAAGCCATGAATCATTGGAGATGGCAGTAATGATTCATGGTCTCCAATCAACACTTAAATGGAAGCATTCCTAAGTGAAGCATTTCACTAAACACTTAAGCAAATTAAATAATTATTAAACATGTGAGCAAACTTTACATTTAAGCTATATAAAACAATGCCATGGACCAGGGAAGTTTACTGATCCATGGATCTCAAGCAAAACCACAAATCGAACAACAATTGATTAGTCAACTAATTAATTAAATAGTTAGTTTATTTATTATTTTATAGCCATGAATCAAGGTATAAATTAATTATAAAAACAAACTTGCTCAAAACAGTGCACAAATTTTAGTGAAGGTCACCCTTAACATGAAAAGCTTGCTCATAATTTTTCATAATTTTTGGATTAATATATTGCGCTACAAAAATCAAACACTAAGCAATTCTTAATTAAAACATGTAATTATTAAACATGATAAAATTACTTAACATGCTGCACACATATTTTTCTATGAAACTACAACTCATGAGGATCACATACATATATTTGTCATATTTTTATTTGCCCAGAATAATTCAATTGTGAAATTGTGAAAACTCGAGAAATAAAATTTATTTTGAAAAAGAAAGACAAAGCACCTCCTCAAAGGACTAGGCTACGGCCCAGTTGGGCCCAACGCGGCCCGAGGCGGCCTGGCTTCCCTCTCTCCCCTTTTCTTCTCCACTGGACCGGACCGCGGCCCAACTCGGCCCGGCCGGCGGCCTGGCCCGGCTCCCTTCCTTCCCTCCCGTTTAAACAGAGCGGGGGGGGCAAACGACGGCGGCGGCGGCCGGCCGAAGACAGGGACCGACGGCGAGCTCCGGGGCGGCGGTGAACGCTTCAACAGGATGCCCACGACCACGCGGACCCAACCATGGGGTTGGTTGGCTGGATTAGCGGCGAAAAGACCATGCCGCACCCATGGCGGCCGAAAGGTGTAGAGAGAGGGAGCGCGACGGCGGCGGCCCGTGTTCCGGCGTGTCGGAGGTAGTAGAGATAGATTGGACTGGTCGATATGCTTTAGAAGCTCAGGGCGAAGCTAGTGCACGCCTCATCATGGCGTGAGGCACACCAGAATGACCTGGCCGCGAGGAAGGTGCGGCCGGGCACACCGCCGAGGCCGGGAGAGGAAAGCCCGAGCACTACTGTCTCCCATGGAAATGGGTTGTGCTTATTGGCGCAGAGGGGCACAAAGGGTTGGCGGAGCTGCATGCAAGCCGGCTAAGACGGCGGGAAAGCACGCTACGCGAATTTGACCGGGCGGCGAAGCTCACGGCGGCGGTGGGAAGAAGAAAAGACGATGACGCCGACGCCTCGGTGCTTTATAGGGCAAGGGAGGGAAGAGATGGGTGGCTAGCACCTTTCGCGACCATGTCCACGCAGCTGTCCGCGTGCCCCCTGCGCGAGATCGCGGTGAAGCCACGGCGACCGCCGGTGACCAGTGAGGGAGGGAGGAAGAGAAGGCGTAGACGGCAGAGAGGTGTCCGGTTACTTAGCAGTGTACCTCTCCGTCTTCTTTTTAAAATTACTCCCGAATTTGTTAAACAAATTCAAAATCTTCAAAAATACAGATTGCCCAAAATTTTGTGCCCTACAACTTTTATTAAAGAAGTTTCATCAAATTCTAAATATTTTTGAAACTAGAGTTTGAATTTGAAAAAGAGTTTAAATTCAAATCTTTGGGATTTCAAAATTACTTTCAAAATTTGAATAAAAGATGAAAATCTCCAAAAATAAAAAGTTGTTCCATTTTTCAAGATCTACAACTTTCATTAAAAGAGTTTTTCATGAAACTGAATAAATTTTGAATTAGAGTTTAAAAATCAAAAGGGAACAAATTCCCAATTTAAAGAACTTTTGAAATTATTTCAAATTTTATTCAAAAACGTGAAAAACTTTATATACCAAACTTGTAGAGCTCAAAGAGATGTACAAACTGTATTTTGGAAGTTTTCCCAAATTTTGAATATTTTGAGGTGAAATTGAAAAAGGGGTAAAAGCTTTTGAAATTTTTAGTTTTGAAAAGGAATTTCAAACTCAAACTTTGGGCAATTAATTAATGATGTTATGGAACTTTTTCAAAACCAACCAATGGCATAATTTCAAAGTACAAAGTTCATACTTTGAAATAGTGCCAATGGTTAGCAACTTTTATTTAGAAAATTAATTACGGTTAGCTCCCGTAATTGAAATCGAAATTAAAATTCCAACACTTGGCACCTTTTGGAAAGTGTTGGCATTTGAATTCCAATTCCAATTTTTGTTCTTGCTTTGCATCATTTGACTTGTAAAACATAGTTAGGGTGTGAGTCGGGGTTAGCCAAGCACTTGCAAACATCAAGGTTGGTTTTAATTGATTGCTTTTATAAACCAAAAAGTAAAGTTGTGAGTGAAGTTTGGTGATATACACATACACATGCGCGATATAAAAGAGCGCAAACAGCCCTAGAACCGAATAAACTCATTTTAGTTATTCGCATTAGGGTCCTCTAATTGTGAATGCTTATGCAATGCTTATGATGACATGGCGGGTTTAGGTTAACGTAACACCGGGGTGTTACATTATATCCCACTTAACGTAAATCTCGTCCCCCGAGATTCAAGGGTTTGGGTTAAGTAATGGAAAAGGAAATGTATCATGTATATGAACTTGTAAGAAATTCATAAAACAACAGGGTTTGGGTTGGCCTACTAAAATCAAGGAATAGCTATTGGTGGTGGGAGTATCTACAGGAACTACGTATGTAGGGATTAAAGAAAAGAATACAACAATAGGGGGTTACCCTGTATCAGGAACACCGACTATGCTAGTAGTGCCCTCTAGGAAATCCTAGTTTCCGGACACAGTAGCATAGTCACGGGTCGAGATACCAGTATAACGCACTATTGCAGTATCTCCAATATAAGACATATTGAAGTGACGAGGTCAATAAAGTATCATGTGTCGAGATCAAAGAGGTCAAGGTGACACATTAGAAAAGACCCAAAAAGGGTAGGGTCTGAGTAATGGAAAAGGAAACGTGTCAAGCACATTAAGTTTCAAAAATCTCACAGGGCAAGAAAGTTGGTTTCTAGGGTACGATCAAGATTAATATATGGTTGCAAGGCTAGAGGTAAATAAATTTCGGATACACAAGAACAAGTTTAGTATATACAAGGAGTTGGGATTTCGAAGAATGATTCCAAGGGAGCACTTTAACTGTGGAGTGTGATGGAGAATGATCATTGATCTCGATACAAACGAGCGCCCGGCAGTAACTCATGTGGCCATAGCACACAGGAGACCCTAGGTTTTGACGCTGCATCGGGATCGTGGATCATGATACCCTCGCAAAACACAATTTCGGTAACTCCCACATGGCACAGCTTGGAATGACGAAGTCAAGAAATTTGCGTGTGCTGAAATTAGAAAGACCAAGGTAAGACACATGTATAGGTGAGGAAATCAAAATTATCTTCAGAGACTTGCTAAACAGAAGTTCCTTAGCGAATCGTGATACAGGACGAGATAAAAGGGGATCTTAATAGCTATGCGAACAATAGCTATTGTTGGATTAAGGAAGGACATGTGATCTTTATTTTATTTGATAGGTATGAAGCATGCTCGTTCTATACGTCTTCACGACGATAGTTAGCACACCACTCACAACTCACTATAGGGCAATACTTTACACATTAGTCTTGCAGAATGAGACAGGATACCGAAAGACTCTTAGCAAGGTATTGTCGATGAAGCTGACTCTTCAGCAGACTTCTGTAAGGATCCTCGGAGACTCTTCACTGTTGTGGCTCAGGATTATCCGAAAAGTCTTCTTGATAGCTTGCAGCAACTTTGGGAAGATCGTAAGGCAAGTTTTATATTGTTTTGTTAAATACTTTTAATTATAAATTCATTTTGAAGTTTTTGCAATGTAATACTACAAGTATCTTTGTAAGAATCGCTCTGATACCATTCTGTGGCAGAACCTTCTAAATTATATGGCCCACAAGCACCTGACATTGTCCCTAAGACCTCTGTCAGCCATACTTATGTACCACATAACTCAGAATGTTCTGTCGGGTGAAACCCCGATGACACCACGATCCTCCAGGATCCACTTCTTACAAAGAACTTGCAGTATTACAACCATTCACACAAACATAACAGAGTAGCGGAAGATTTACAAAAGAGGATTACAACACTTGATCAGAGTTTGATTAAACAAAACTTAACTGGATTTACGGAAGCGAGAAAAGAACTTTGTAGATGGAAGATATTCGATCATGCCAAGCCCACTGGTATGACCAAAGTCAGCAACACTAGTCAACACCTGCAACAGGGGTCAAACAAACCCTGAGTACAAAAGTACTCCGCAAGACTTACCCGACGGAAAAGAGGGGAGAAGACTCAGGAATGCTGGTTGATAGGAATCAAGGTAAGGCTTTAGCAAGAATCAAGGACACCTTTGCGGAAAAGCGACTAATGTTGATCTTTACTATTCATTCTTATCTGATATTTTTATTAAGCATTAAGCTATCCATCTAGGTTATCCTAGTCTAGAGCAAACACTTGTCAAGCAAGATCTCGATTTCCAAAACTTTTCATCCTCAAAGAACTTTCCTCATTACTACGATGCCGGGACTCGGATCACGGCTCCCCCATATCGTGGAGCACACGACGATTCGAATCGCTTATATACCCGGCCGGGGCTTCTAGCCACACGATGTATGCATGACTCCACCATCTTACATACATCAACTCAACGCCGGATTTCTCCACACCCGAACGGGCGTACAAAGACTCCACCTCTCTCTCGCGGCCGCTCGGTCACTTCGGCGGCGCATCGTAGGATGGGTACACGCTTCTTGTCCGGGTCTAGTAACGAATAGTCCAAGTGGAGCTTACCGCCATTAGCATGCGACTAGTACTATCCAATAACCTCATGATCCCAAAACAAACAACGGACGGTCCTTAACCGACACAAGTGGACGACACTACACCGGGGCAATAGCCCCTCCCGATGCAAGTCACTCCACCGGGCGTCTCAATTTACTCATCATCATGCTCTTGTTGCATACCCTTGACCCGATCAAAGTGAAGGGATACCAACAAGTAACATCAAGTTTTCGTAATTTCCCTCAACGGGTATTGTTATCAAACTTTGAAAAACTTTTTATTTATAAAGCCTAGGCTATCAAATGAGACTAAGCATATACTAAGTATTTTCAAAATCAAAACAGGTTTCGGGGATAGTATATCAAGGTACGGTAAATGCATCAAGATAGGATATCACTCAACTCCTACACCTAATGCATCATATCATCAACATAAAATTATAAAGAACTTTCGAAATTCAAGGAAGGGTTTAAATGCATCCGGGGCTTGCCTGCGTTGCAGAGAAGGTTAGGATCCTCAGGAGGATCACACAAGTCAGATGGCATCAACACCTCTGGACATCTTCTTCTGGAAACACCTTCTCCGAACTTGATCATCGCGACTCATCGCTCTCACGTGTAAACTATACGTAAAGGAATGATGCATGCTTAATGACATGACATGATGCGAGATGATGCAATATGGATGAAACAATTCAACTTATTATTACCTTGAGTACAACTTTCCTTCACGGTAAAGTTGCATTAAGAGATCATAACTAACATCGATGATAACGGACTAATGATGCGAGAACAATATATGTTGCCGAAGGTCATTAGGGTTAATGACCTAGGGTCATCACTCAATCCCAAAGTCAATCAAACATATGGTGATTAAGATTAACTACTAATTTATTAACTATTTTTACAGTTTGTTGAAAGCCGCTAATTAAACTTACTAATTACTTAGCTATTACCACACATGTGATATAGATTACTTCTATTACTACACAATCAAGCCATGAATCATTGGAGATGGCAGTAATGATTCATGGTCTCCAATCAACACTTAAATGGAAGCATTCCTAAGTGAAGCATTTCACTAAACACTTAAGCAAATTAAATAATTATTAAACATGTGAGCAAACTTTACATTTAAGCTATATAAAACAATGCCATGGACCAGGGAAGTTTACTGATCCATGGATCTCAAGCAAAACCACAAATCGAACAACAATTGATTAGTCAACTAATTAATTAAATAGTTAGTTTATTTATTATTTTATAGCCATGAATCAAGGTATAAATTAATTATAAAAACAAACTTGCTCAAAACAGTGCACAAATTTTAGTGAAGGTCACCCTTAACATGAAAAGCTTGCTCATAATTTTTCATAATTTTTGGATTAATATATTGCGCTACAAAAATCAAACACTAAGCAATTCTTAATTAAAACATGTAATTATTAAACATGATAAAATTACTTAACATGCTGCACACATATTTTTCTATGAAACTACAACTCATGAGGATCACATACATATATTTGTCATATTTTTATTTGCCCAGAATAATTCAATTGTGAAATTGTGAAAACTCAGGAAATAAAATTTATTTTGAAAAAGAAAGACAAAGCACCTCCTCAAAGGACTAGGCTACGGCCCGCTTGGGCCCAACGCGACCCGAGGCGGCCGGGCTTCCCTCTCCCCCTTTTCTTCTCCACTGGACCGACCCCGCGGCCCAACTTCGGCCCAGCCGGCCGGGCCCGGCCTCCTTCCCTCTCCCGCTTAAACAGAGCGGAGGGGGGGGCAAACGGCGGCGGCGGCGGCCGGCACATAGAGGACCGACGGCGAAGCCCGGGGCGGCGGTGAACGCTTCAACAGGATGCCCACGACCACGCGGACCCAACCATGGGGTTGGTTGGCTGGATTAGCGGCCGAAAGATCATGCCGGCACCCATGGCGGTGAAAGCGTAGAGGAGGGGGCCGGCGGCGGCCCGTGTTCCGGCGTGTCGGAGGTAGTAGAGATAGATTGGACTGGTCGATATGTTTTAGAAGCTCGAGTGGCAGGGCTAGTGCACGCCTCATCATGGCGTGAGGGCACACCCGTAATGACCTCCGGTCAAGCGAGGGAAGGTGCGCCGCGCACACCGGCCGGAAGCCGAGAGGAAAGCCTCGAAAGCACTACCGCCTCCTAAGGAAATGGGTTGTGCTTATTGGCGCAGAGGGGCACAAAGGGGTTGGCGGAGCTGCATGCAAGCTGGCTAAGACGGCGGGAAAGCACGCTACGCGAATTTGACCGCGGCCGTGGGCTTTTGCCGGGCGGCGGTGGAAGAAGAAAAGACGATGACGCCGACGCCCGGGTGCTTTATAGGGCAAGGGAGGAAGAGATGGGTGGCTAGCACCTTTCGCGACCATGTCCACGCAGCTGTCCTGCCCCCCGCGAGAGATCGCTGTGAAGCCACGGCGACCGCCGGTGACCAGTGAGGGAGGAAGAGAAGGCAGAGACGGGCAGAGAGGTGTCCTAAGCATCGTAGCAAAGGTACCTCTCCGCCTTCTTTTTAAAATTACTCCCCGAATTTGTTAAACAAATTCAAAATCTTCAAAAATACAGATTGCCCAAAATTTTGTGCCCTACAACTTTTATTAAAGAAGTTTCATCAAATTCTAAATATTTTTGAAACTAGAGTTTGAATTTGAAAAAGAGTTTAAATTCAAATCTTTGGGATTTCAAAATTACTTTCAAAATTTGAATAAAAAGATGAAAATCTCCAAAAATAAAAGTTGTTCCATTTTTCAAGATCTACAACTTTCATTAAAAGAGTTTTTCATGAAACTGAATAAATTTTGAATTAGAGTTTAAAATCAAAAGGGAACAAATTCCCAATTTAAAGAACTTTTGAAATTATTTCAAATTTTATTCAAAAACGTGAAAAACTTTATATACCAAACTTGTAGAGCTCAAAGAGATGTACAAACTGTATTTTGGAAGTTTTCCCAAATTTTGAATATTTTGAGGTGAAATTGAAAAAGGGGTAAAAGCTTTTGAAATTTTTAGTTTTGAAAAGGAATTTCAAACTCAAACTTTGGGCAATTAATTAATGATGTTATGGAACTTTTTTTCAAACCAACCAATGGCATAATTTCAAAGTACAAAGTTCATACTTTGAAATAGTGCCAATGGTTAGCAACTTTATTTAGAAAATTAATTACGGTTAGCTCCCGAAATTGAAACTGGCGAAATTAAAATTCCAACACTTGGCACCTTTTGGAAAGTGTTGGCATTTGAATTCCAATTCCAATTTTTGTTCTTGCTTTGCATCATTTGACTTGTAAAACATAGTTAGGGTGTGAGTCGGGGTTAGCCAAGCACTTGCAAACATCAAGGTTGGTTTTAATTGATTGCTTTTATAAACCAAAAGTAAAGTTGTGAGTGAAGTTTGGTGATATACACATACACATGCGATATAAAAAGAGCGCAAACAGCCCTAGAACCGAATAAACTCATTTTAGTTATTCGCATTAGGGTCCTCTAATTGTGAATGCT
>JADLZL010003779.1:0-27280 GCA_015844335.1 Chrysopogon serrulatus | reverse complement strand
TGATTTTCGCTTGTTTCAGTTCCGTCCGATAGTTTTTAGCCCCCAATCATGAATGCGCGCTAATAAATTGCTCAAAGGCGTCATAAATGATAGTCGTCACATAGAAAATGAATGGATCAACGCTAGTGTGGTGAACACGATAAATACAATACAATGCAACCGCACAGGAAATTAAAGCTGACTAGTATATACGAATCATATACAGGACTGAATGACCATTAACAACAACTAAACTAACACAAGATACACAAGATGTGTCGTCAATGATCATGGCTGGGGTCTCGCTCCTGATCATCCTCAGAAGCACATGTCGAGGACGCAGCAGCAGCAGATGGCGGCGCAGCTGTGACGATGGCCGGGGACAGGCATGAAACAAAGAAAGATGATCAGACGCAAGATATATGCTGGACGACGTGAAGACACAGAACAGAAGTAAGCTCTCACCATCCTTTCCAGAAACCGTCGCCGCCGCGGCTGGTGGTCGTCTGTTGTTGTTGTTGCTGCTGCTGGCCGTAGTACGCGCCGCCGTCCTGCGTCGGTGGGTACGCCGGTGGTGGCGCGACGTACGCCGGCGGCGGGGCCCGCCGTATGCCTGCTGCTGGCCCGGCGCTGGGTAGCCTGCTTGGTAGCTCATGTTCGATCGATCAGCTGCAAAACTGCAACAAGCTAGGTATAGCGCTAGCTGTTGTCGTCCTCTACGGTCAGCTGCAAACTGGGATGGATGGCGATGATGGTAATCGACCTCCATTCGTTCCTATATATATTGATTGATGATAGAAACAGGCCAGGGTCTGAAAAATGCCACGCCCCACGCGGTATCCATCGTCACCGGTTGCTTAGACGCGTCCTCGTCTTTGTCTGGGTGATGATTGCCTAAAATAAAAGGTAAACAGAAACCTTCAAGGATCGTCGGATCCTGAAAGACGGCACTGCTACAGGCCTACAACAGCTAGCTGGCTTGCTTTGTTGCCTATCGATTAGACGAGACTTTTCAATCATCTCTTTTTTATTATTATTAGGAAAAAAAAGCGAATTTTCAATCACGTTTTCCCTTCCAGTCTACTACTACTACTGGCTACCGCGATATCTGTTGCCATGAACGTTCTGATCTGCGGAAAGCAGCCATGTGGAGCGGCCAGACCGCGTCCCCAGTACATGTAGAAGTTGCCCGGAGGGCACGCCTCTGCTGACCTGCGCACAATGTAGGCGTGGTCGGTGGTGGTTCAACTGTATACGCCAGTTGCCAGGCAGGAAGGATACAAGCAGCAGTCCGGTAATGCCGTCACCCAGACATTTCTGAATCAAAAAGAAGAAAATTGCCTTCACCACTCACCTGATGATCAATCAGGTGGACAGTAGGTGTTGAAATATATCCCCATACAACTAAGGCGCGGTTTGGTTAGGACTCGACCTGTAATAAACGTAAAACGTCACTAATGCAACCGATACACCGTGATATGAATAAATGTAATCAGAAAACTGTGATTGTTTGGTTCCTATAGTATTATTCCACAATACCGGTACGAAAAAAATTTTTTGGTCCTCAGAGATAAATAGGAAATTTCAGGAATTTTTAAAAATATCGGATCAAATTTAAATAAATTCAAAATATTTTTTTTAAAAAAAAAAATTGGCGCCAATTCAATTGGAAACTCTCCCGTTAACATAATATACCACAATAGTAGATGACCGGTGTAATACGGCGGGCTGATGATGGTCGAGCTGCCTATGCGAGTAATGTTGAACATGTGAGTGAGGAAACTAAATAAATTTAAAGAAATTTAGGGTTCTAGTAAAACTAGAGGATACAGATTACAGAGGGCCATTTTAGTATGGTTTGGTGTAATTTGAGCAAAATATTAATTTAACCAATAATTTTTTTTATCGATATAATTTTTTTTTTTCAAACCCTAGCGACAACAATGATATTTCAGAAATTTCAGCGATATTTTACCGAAACTGTGAATCCTTATTAGTAATGCAAAATAAAAAGTCACCATCCTCTTCTTCTCCTCATTAACTTACCCTCATTGTGCACACCTGTAGTTCATGTGCGCGGTTGCACCTCTGCCCTCCACCGAAGTGGCTTGGTGCTCTAGTGCCCCTGTGACCTAGTTCCCTCATGGCCGGCGCCCCCATGTCTAATGTAGCCATGAGCAGAGAGCCCCTGCTACCCTGTGACGCCATGATTGTAGATCTTGAGGATGACGCCTCTTTGAGCTCCATGTCGGGATAGGTCGATTAGGAGGAGAGCAAACCTGTTCGTTGTTATGAGTTTTTTTAGAAAGATACTCAAGAGTGTCTCATATCTAATAATTCCTCCATCCCAAATTATAAGACATTTGACTTTTTTGGTTCCAAGTTTGACCATTCGTCTTATTCAAAAAATTTGTGCAAATATGACCAAATTTAAGTTATTTTGAAGAACTTCTATTAATAAAGCAGCCGCGACAAAAACATATGCAAAATTTTTTGAATAAGACGAGTGGTCAAACTTGTGGCTAAAAAGTCAAACGTCTTATAATTTGGGATGGAGGAGTATATATCAAGGAAAAAAACAATAGCTCGTATAGAAAGGTATGAATGAAATCTAAAAAAATAAGAGTACAATGAAGATCAAACTAGTTATTTTCTTGCTTTGATCGTTCATTGCCTGTAGAAAATTGAAAACCACACTAAAGAGACAACAAAGGAAGGGGACATCACCCTCTCGTACCAGACTTTGAAGACCGCAAAATCCACCACTGACAATAAGATCTAGAACCCACTAAAAGAATATTGGCTAAAAAACCCTCAAAGGAACACAGACTTATAATTCTTCACCATCAGATCAGAGAATAGGTGATGCTAGACCTTGCAATACAACAAACCCAAAGATGAGGCAATTGACAACATACCTTGATAAACACACCAATTGCTACCAAGATCTAGAGAGAACCAACAGATCTGATAGACCAAACTCTCACTGGCCCTTCGTCAAAGCCGGACTGAATGTCAACAAGACCTTATTCTAATACGCCATCGTTGTCACCACCTCGTCGATGATGCCATAAATCAAACCCTTGATGAACAAATATCAACAGAAAAACTAAAAACTACATAGAGATCAGGTTGTCCCCACTCCTCTAGCCATTGACAAGGTCGCCGAATGGGGAAGAAGAGGGGAGCGAGCAGCAGTGGTCGCTCTCTGGGTGGACGGCGCCGTGGACTGTTTTGACCCCTTATGCGTTGTTATTGGCTTTTAACTATACTAGAATATGCTTTAGGGTATCACTTTACATTGTGTTAGAAATAAACACAAAACAACGCAATCAACTTGCATTATAATCAAATCACAACCAAAATGGACAAACCAAACAACACCTAAATAATGACATTTTCATCACTTCTCAAAACAAGACATTGACTACTTGTCTTTAATTTGCTACGCAATATTTATAAATATATGGAAAAAGCACACTCATATAAAACTAAATTTTAAGATAAATAGATAATCCAAAATCAACACATCAAAGGGGTATGTATTGACGCAAATTGTATTCACCATGGGAGTGAGGTTGAGGAACCCATGGTGATCGGTGCCTAGCTTGAGGAATCGGGTGCACTCTTGGATGATGGGCCAGCATAACTGGGTGGGCCTGAGTTACTAAGGGGGTGTTTGGGACTGCTCCACAAACTCCACCGTGGAGCACCTCCACAAAAACCTATAGTTTATGGAGTACCTTTTTGGGTGCTCTCATAACTCCACCATTTTTCTAGAGTTGCGTGCATAGAGTTGAAATTGTTTGACTAAAAAACATGGAGCGGAGCTGAAAAATATGGAGCGGAGCAGTCCCAAACATCCCCTAAACAACCTAGCTTCGTTTGCTGAGGACCGAGGAGCTATTTCTTGGGTGCCGCCACACGCCGGTGGCTAGTAAGTCAGGGTCTCTGGCTGCTGGCCGGCATAGTTAATTTGTGAGTTTATGCTCCAGAATTGGGTCATGGTTGCAAGCCTTGCGCTCAGTCAATCCTTGTGTTTGTTTAGTTTCCTTGGATGTTTTTTTTCACTTTTTTCTTTTCTCTTAGTCATTATGTGGCCAGTAAAGTTATGCTTGTTTTGTGTGTAATGTGTTTACTTTTTCTCGTGAGGGCCGTTTAGATAGTTTCATTTGGAGAAATTGAAATCTTCTTAATAAATTAGGCTATTTAGGTTAGATTGATATTCCACTACTTACCAAAGTTTACATATTATTCTATCTCAAATCTATATGATGACAGATATAAAGTTGATTTTTATAGATCATCATGTTATATTTCTACTTTGTAACTTATAACACGTTCTTCTCAACTTACTTCCATTCAGTAGAAATACAACACATAAGCAACTCTACCGTATAGCTAATAATAATATACAAATATAATCAGTACACAACCATATTAGCTTAAGTAATATGTAAATAAATTATAATTATTAAAATAAATTAAATTCCAAAGATCCAAATTAAATGGGGCCTTGTGAAAAATATGTTGTAGCACGATTGGGAAAATATATGTTTCGAGGGCAGCACTCCTATTTGGTACCAGGAAAAAAAATCATTTTAATGAGTGGTTTCGTATTTATGAAAAAATGTTTTATTTCATAAAAAGATGGTAGTTGCCACGTCGTCGATCATCATCAAGATCATTGACATCAAAAAAATAAAATATGACGACTACTCTCAATACACATATGTATACACATACACAACAGCGCCAGAAAAGAAAGCTATCACTATATATATATGCATCACGTACGGGTCATCACCAAGATAATTGACAGCATCTCGTCAATGAAATGATCACACTTTCTCACAGAAAAATAAAGGAGAAATTGCGCCACTAATGATGATTAAGATGAGCAGCTGGCTTGTGGTGGTGGTGGTCGTCATCAATGGTGAGACGACGATCCTCAGAAGCACATGTCGAGGAGGCAGCAGCAGCAGATGGCGGCGCAGCTGATGAGAGACATTAAGGAGTAGCAGCAATGTTAGAAAACACACGACGAACACATGTCCGGCCGGGCAAACGGCTGAAGCAACCAACACAATTATTAGCCGAGATAGATAGACACAGGTCGTCCAAGCAAGAAGAAGAGAATGCTCACCATGCATCCTTTCCAGAATCCATCGCCGCCGCGGCTGGCGGTAGTAGCCTGTTGCTGCTGGTCCGTGGCTTTGCTTAGACGCGTCGTCGTCGTCGTCGTCGTCGTCGTCGTGGTGCAGTCGTGCTCCTCCTCCTGACGACAACAAACAATTAAATAAACGTGTTGAATGGCCGCCGGGACGACGGAGAAAATAACGGCGGTCGCTGTCAGCGGGGCGGCGGTTGCCTCGTCGTCGCGCGTCGCCTCGTGATTGGACGCGTTCTCTCAATCGCATTATGTGTGTGCCTTGTGCCGTGAACAGTGAAAGCAGCTTCATCTGTGGGAATTGAACCAACTGGGATCGTGGAATGTCAGCCACGTGGAGGGGGGGACCAAGGGAGGAGGAGCCACGTGGGCCGACCAGATTATTGCAGCGTTGGTAGCGACTTGCGCTGACGCGGAATTAGTTGCACGCTTCTCAGGATTGTTTGACTGCATACAAATACACTCCGTTCTATACGGTTTTGAGGAGATTGAAGTGAAATTTGAACTAAAATACATCTCAACTCCTTCAAAACCGTATGGATTCAGGTGTATTTAGGTGCAGCCAAACAAAACCTCAGTGGTGGGTAGCGACAGGGTGGTTCAGCAGATCATCAGCAACCGTGTGGGAAGTGGCACGCGGAATCTGTGTCAAGGGTGGTATTGTTTTCTCAGACGACACATGGAGAGGTTACACTTTTTTTTGGAAGGAAAGAGGGGTTTCACGGTTGATGACTCTGTCTGAGAAACAATACAAAACGGTGGCCTATGGTAGTGCACACAATCCCAAAGGAGCGCTCGCATTGCCCTCAATCGCAACGGTGGGATGAATTGGCGAGATTATTGACGTTTCACGGTTGTATTGTTTTTAAGAGAAAGTAGGTTTTTATTGTTGTTTTCTAATTATTGAATCAGTTGGACTAGCGCCCAGACGTCCGGACGGCTGGCGTGTCCGGATACAGCTCCCGATACTTCTCTGCCACACGGCTGCTAAAAAAAGCTTGCTCTCGTTGACCACCCAAGTCTGCTTTGCTTTTAGGCACCGCATGCATATACTCTTACAAAGACGCGGTCACATATTGATTGCACATAGCAGCAGCACCACTAGCTGGCACACATGCGCACAACAAGTAGCACACGTATTGCTTGCACGCACACACACGCCAAGACACAACAGGTCATGTGCCTACATGCACAACCGGGCGAACATAGCAAAGAACACCGGCCCAGACGGCGCGATGCTCGCAGACCACCACCACCACCGGACAATGTAGTGACCCCATGATGGCACGGGGACCCGTGATGCAAAGAGAATGTACTTTTGAACAATAACAAAGTGACCCACACACACCAACAA
The DNA here is from genome assembly GCA_015844335.1 of Chrysopogon serrulatus. NCBI lineage: Eukaryota > Viridiplantae > Streptophyta > Magnoliopsida > Poales > Poaceae > Chrysopogon > Chrysopogon serrulatus. The sequence continues at coordinate 20,777 of JADLZL010003779.1, read as the reverse complement.
TATCATGCAAATTTATAACATATGTTCTTCACACTAGCAATACCCCCCCCACACACACACACACCAGCAATACCGGCCACTGGGTCGCTCCCTCCTCCGCCATAGAAAGTCTGCAATAAGAAACATGCAACAATACGTAAAACCTTATCTGCGACAATAAGCTAAGCCAGGTTGAAACACGATGAAACATATTATTGCAACAACAAAAATGATCACCAACTGCAACATTAGGGTGAAACAAATTGAAACATGAAAAAAACATGTTACTGCAACAACAAAAGAAACAGACAATTGCAACATGATATTATTACATACCGCAACATTTCAAGCAGTACAACAAAAATGAACACCAGTTGCAACATTAGGGTGAAACAGATGAAACACCAAAAGAACATGTTACCGTAACAACAAAAAGAAACAAATAATTGCAACATGATATTATTACAAACTACGATATTTTAAACAATGCCGCAACATGAGATTGGAGCAACCAAAACATACCGCAATATCTCAAGAAGTACCACTGTGACATTGCAAAAACATTTGTTGCAAGGACCAAAAAAATCTCATTGCAACATTCGAAAATATATATTGCAACATCCAGAAAAACTCATTACAACGCTTAGAGATCTGACTCCCTGAGAGTTCACCGAAACTCTAGCCACCATCGCATCCCTTAGATCCAGAGGAGGAGAAAGGAAGAAGGAGGAGGAGAAAGAGGAGAAGGCCTCGAGAAATAGGAGAAGGGCTCGGATTCAGATCCGGATGAAGAAGGAGTAGATCTCGATTCAAATCCTTCCGCCACCTACCTGGTCGGAGCCGCCGCCGTCATCCTCGCCTCGGTGGATGCGCAAGCAGGGTTGTAACAACGGTGGGGGGTACATGGACGGCGTCTTTGGGCGAGGGACGGAGGGAGGAAGGGCGGCACGAGGGTGCTGCGAGAAGCCCGCGGGCGCGGTGTCTCCGTTCCGGACGACGACACAAAAGTTGCGGGTGGAGGAGAGATTGAGCCTGGCGGGGAGTAACTGCTGGAGACAGCTAGTGGAGGCCGCCGCGAGCAAAGCGGGGGAGTTGGTGCGACGCAGAGGAGCGGATAAGTATGAGGGCAGCACGAGTGGAGTAGCGCTCTGTAACGTCCCGCCTCCTCGAGGCCGGGCCTGCTTACATCTGATACCTTTAATAGGACCAATATTGCCCTCACAGACCAACACCAGTCTTTTCTGCGCACTTTGTCCTCACTCATGCGCACCCGAGAACAAATTTCCGGTCGGTCACCCATCCTGAAATTGCTGCAGGCCAAGCACACTTAACTCTAGAGTTCTTTCAAGATGAGCTTCTGAAAAATAAGTTGCAACTTGTTGGTATGAGTATCATATTAATCCTATTAAGCCCTGGTCCGGGGTGTTACATCCTCACCCCCTTAGGAGACCGACTTCCTCATCGGTCAACCCCAGGCCAGGAACCTCCTCTCTTGGCCACGTCCGTATGTCCAGTGCCAGCGCATGTGTCATGCTGTGTGACCACGACAGATCCACACCAGCCATGCGCACCATGCCTGCGCAACTGCGACACACGCGCCCATGAAACCGCGAGAGTCGGCTCTGATACCATTTGTAACGTCCCGCCTCCTCGAGACCGGGCCTGCTTACATCTGACAGCTTTAATAGAACCAATACTGCCCTCACAGACCAATACCAGTCTTTTTTCAAGCACTTTATCCTCACTCATGTGTACCCGAGAATAAATTTCCGGTCGGTCACCCATCCTGAAATTGCTCCAGGCCAAGTACGCTTAACTCTAGAGTTCTTTCAAGATGAGCTTCCGGAAAAAAAGTTGCAACTTATTGGTATGAGTATCATGTTAATCCTATTAAGCCCTAGGCCGAGATGTTACACGCTCGCCACGTCGGACGGTGAAAAACGGGCCGGACGCTCGACTTACAGTTTTACCGTTACTAGGCAGTGTGCCCGTGCGTTGCTACGGGACAATTAGACTTATCTACTATAAAATATGTCGCATGATAAGACAACAACGTTGTGAAATTAAATACCGACGATGTTGATTCAATTTGTTGCTCAAATAAGAAAGTTTTTCGAAACAATGTTGATGCCAATAATGAAGTTAAAAACGACCCATGAATTATTAGTAAAATAATACCTCCGTGTTGCAACGAAAACAAAACAATATCATGACATCCAATTTAATAGGAGCAACAAATGCCACAAGATGTTTAGGAGCCAAGCCAAAATCAAGATGCCACGAGATGTTTAGTAGCCAAGCCAAAATCAAGGTCATAATAATTTAATTTTGCATGTGTGCTATACATCACAATAACAAAATATGACATTTTTTTTCAATCTCTGCAATGAGTAGTTTCGTAGCACATCATCGCTTTTACCCAAGCACAATAATGATCCCTGAACGAATCAATTTGGCTAGCTACCAAGAGAAGATTTTGTAAAAAAAACAAAAAAATCATATATTAGAGAAACCAGTGTGGACAATAAATTTCATCGAATAGATTTCTGTATGATTAGAACCTTAAGCATCGCATATGTAAGCTCAAAAATGCCTATCAAAAAGTGGATGATCACTGTAAACTATGTCATCGTGGCCTCTTTTGAATAATACATTTATCAACCAACACAAATCAGTTTAGTAATTTTGACACCATTAAACATTTATTTCCATGGCCCACCACTTATAGCAAATCCGAATCCGAACAACATTGTGTTCCATGAGACCAGGTTCCCGTTGACAATGGCACTGGACATATTAGTACCACCCTCCAGTCCTCCACATCCCCGCACTTGGCATTCATGTCCATCAAGCTGTTGGCCACATACAAGTAGGATGCAAACCATCCTTCCACTTGCTAAGAGACGCCGCAGCAGCCCCAAATGTGAAGTCACCTAGACGGATGTGTTCATGTGCCAACATCTTGACAAATAGAGTGACTGCTTCACCAGCACAGCTGTTCGTTGCAAGTCCTCCGATCATTGCTGTCCATGAGATGACATTAGTCTTAGGTACACTTATGAAGACAGAAGTGGCTTGTTCTACATAAACAAGCTTCATGTAAACATCAATCAGTGAATTCCACAATACAATGGTCTGCACCTCCATGGACTCAAAGATCCGCACAGCATCATCAAGCAAACTGAATTTAGTATACAGGGAAATCAGGGAGTTACTGATCTTGGCCATTACATTCCATCCACTCTGCACTACAATCTTGTGAATTGCATATTCAGCAGATGGGTGGAGCAGCTCAGCAGCTCGGTGCAAGCATCAACAAGAGTGCAGAGTGTTGCATCAACACAGTTCGGCCCCGCCGTCCACATCCAGTTGAAGAGAACCAAGCACTAGGTAGCATTGCCGCTGTGTGAAAACCCATAAGAAACGTGTTCAAGGCAACATTATGTCTGTTGACAACAACCTTAAGCATAGCCAAATGGTAATAACTCAAGCGCACTTCTACTTATATGATGCAGGCTAGCATACAAGAAAATGATGGGCGAGGCCAGGCAAAATCTCAATAGACAAAACTTCAAATGTGAAAAGACAGCCGGAAGACAAAAGGAAACTAAAAATATGGTAACTTAGAGCGAAATGCTTTTTAAGCTTCTTTAACTGGAATCTGTCAGAATGCAGAAGACTGGGCTCCTGATTGTATCATAATCTTCAGAAATCTCCATTGCCTAGTGCAAGGAATTGGCAGCAGGGGACTCAAGAAGTCAGTGGTGTGGTAAACCTGCTACATTTGATTGCGAGAATTGGCAGCAAAGGAATTAATAAGAGAAAGCATGTAACTGAAACCTGCATGAGATATCATTCCAAAATTTAGTTTTAGCAGTCCACAACATAGGACTTATAAGCTTGAACTGTAGAGAAACACACATATATGAAAAAAAGAGCATACAACAGTGTATGAAAAGCCACGGTATAAGCAGCAGGGCCGGGACTTGCAAATGCAGAGAAGGCGCGGTATAAGCAGCAACACCTAGCACCAAAGCTCATCCAAATGCACAGGCAACAACGAACACACTTTTTATATATGGACTGAATGCATACTATTGATTAAACAAATAGATTGTGTTAAAGAAAAAAGGCACAGCAAAATCAATAAATTGATAGAAGAAGAATATGCATATATCAAGATCTGGACTTATCAAAAGGAGAATTGTCTCACACTGACTCATTTTTCTTTTATCAGCTAAAGATTCTTCAAACTGCTCACAGTCGGCCAAGCTCAGTCGACCTAGGAATCAATGGAGTGACCACATAATACAGGAATTTCATGTTTTATTTTCTTACAAACAATATCTATTCATGGGTTATGATGGACTAACCCATCTTACTCCCCGATGATTACTTAAGTTGATAAATTTCATCAAAATTAAGACATCAGACTGCATCAGTAAACTGATTTCAAGAACACGATTACACATTGAGCAAAAAATTATTACTGTCCCTTGAGGTTCATAGTTAACCAAAAAGTGTTGGTGAACAGGTTTGTAACAGAACCGCCCAATTTATAAAAACATAAGTGCAAAAACCACTCGCTAAGCAAGCGATTAACACACTTAAGTCCTTATAAACCCGGTAATCCGAAAATCTCGAAGGATTTCAAACCAAACATCATCAACCAAGATCGTACAAGTTTAGCATCACCATCCACATGTTACAACATTTCACAAATAGTTCGATAACACCAGAGTGCGGAAATAAAAGTTATTACAAACCCAGTCTTCGAATGCGAGTAGTGAAAGCAAAGTAGTTTTGGAAGCTCAATCCAACACACACTTAAGTTTAATACAGTGCCAGCCGACAGTCAATCCACCAAAAGCAGTTGGGGAGAATATTAAGAGTGACCTTGCCCTTTGGTCTTTTAGTCCACTGGATAAAGACAGGTCTCGCAGTACCCGTGGAAGGTATGCCCATCTGCACAAACAACAAGCGGGAAAAACCTTGAGTACGAGAAGGTACTCAGCTAGACTTACCGTCTGACTTAAAATAAAAGACTCTAAGGAGTATGACAGGCTTTATCAGGGGATAGCTTGACTCTTTTGCGGAAAAGCGGTGGTAACCAATTTATAGTGATAGCTCAGTTTAATCATTCCTATTTATGCTAGGTGAGCACCTATACTATACCTCATTATAGTATATTAATCATGATTAAGCAATCAAGTAGTAACCATAATCATTTAGCTTAACTCATCATCATCATTATCATCATTCCATAATCATTACTACGATGGCGTAGCTCAAGTCAAGTGTTCACTGTCCAGGAACGATGGCGATTCGAATCGATTACTACTGAGCTCAGGGGGTATTCCTCACACAAACCACACTCACTAGCTAAGTGAGCTACAGGTCACCATGGCAGCTATTCGGGAAGAAACGCGGTTTCGACCGGTACCACCGTACCCGGGGGCCGCCCGATCGCCTTTAGCCCGACCCACGCCCGGACCTCGGACTTACTCTTCGCGCCCTTGTGGTCCCCCATCCATCTCCAATACGGTGCGCAGGGATCGAGAGCCGGCCTGAATAGTGTTAGGCTTCGCGGTCGGAACGACTTATCCGGCCAGCTAAGTGTGAGGCATGCGTTCAACATGACTCGAGGGGACGCGCAACGGCACGGTCCTTAATCGACACAGACGGAATCACTATGGTCCAACAACCCTATAAGACTCCGTCCGGTCTCCATTTATCACAATCATAACCATTAACCAGATGATATCAATATAAGCTCTTTCATCAATCATAAGTAACCACCTATGCTCGCGGATGACAGGAAATCACCCGACTTTTACTGTCTAAGCAGGCTAAGCAATAAACTCGTCCTACACTAACAGGGTAATTCAAGGTAGGATAATTCAAAGGTAAGTCAAGGATATAATGCATCAACGGTTGCAATCAACTCCTATACTTAATGTATCAATCATAAAGTACAATTAGACTGCTAGAAAGCATAGGTAAGGAAATGCTCCGGGGCTTGCCTTTCTCGAAGTCGCTCGCAAAGTGATTCGGGCACTCAGGTAGATCGTCCTCTTCGGTCACCGGCTCCTCTTCGAGTCCTTCCCGCTGCTGGTCCTCCTGCTGGTTCTCCTCGAACTCCAAAGACTGGGGGTCCTCCTGCGAACCTGTATGATGCGATGCACATGCATAAGTATAGTGAATGCACACACACGTATGATGCTCATGGATGCGAATGAATAACAATTTATTTGACAGAGTAGGTGCATATCTCCTCTCTACTAACAACTTATCTTATTTACTGAGTATGTGCATATCTCTTCTCTAAACACTTAGAGAAGTGTATAAAGAAGGTGGGTATGCAAACACACATACACACAACATGTGCATAAAAGAGATGTAACACTACTCATAAGTCAAACATCACATTTCTGATATGGTACTGCATAACATGACCAGCAAGTAATATACAACTAGGGATGCTCAAAAAGCAATATTAAACTCATTAAAACAATTGATTCAAAGCCTTATCATTTCATGTGAAAATTAGCACTTGAACCGTGACTTATACCTAAACTAGCAAGAAAATTCTACAAAAATTATAGAAGCTACATCATGCTAAAACAGAGCCATGATAAAATTTTCATCATATTTTAATAAGTACAACAGCCTACACAAGAAGATGAAGCAACAGGACAGAAATACACATTTAATTACTTTGTACAGTGAAAAGTATCAAACAATAGATTTAACATTTTTCATGAATGCTTCTTAGCACAAGAACAGTCACCAAAAATTATCAAGGTATAATTCCTCATAAATTAATTACTATGAAATAAACAAGAAACAACCCTAAAATACAATTAAATCACATCTTCATATTTTTACACAGGAACTGCATGGCATATATTTTTTTCACAGAAAGTACATGGCAATACAAACCTAACAAAACAAGAACCACATTTTTTCTGAGCAATATTCAATTTACTATGCATTTATTCAGTTTTCAACATTTTCAACAATTAAATAAATCTATACAGAAAAGTATTACAAAAATTGCATCTCATATTTTTCATAGATAGATCTACTCATAAGAAACCTAGCAAAACAAGTCTCACTCAATATGGATCTCATTTGCACCGTTATGATTTTACAAGCATTTAAATACATTTACGGAAAAAGAATAAAACAAAAACTTCGAACCCTAGCCGGTCCATGGACTCGGTCCCCTGACCAGAGTCACAGACGGCCGGGACCCTCGGGTCTATGGCCCCCACCGGCAAGCGCCGAGGCAGGGGCCTGCACCGCCGGCGAGAGCTCGCCGGGCGGTGAGCCCTCCGGCAGCAATCGAGGCACCGGCGTGCTCCTCGCAGCGGGCGCACGGTGACGCAACGCTGGCGCGGCCAGCGGTGTACCCCGCGACGACGGCGAGGTTAGCGCGGCGGCGCGGCGGTGCCGCATGTCACCGCCGGTGACTGTTCCGGGCGATGGCACAAGATGCGATGGCGCTGCGAAGCCCACGAAAGCTCACGGGCGGAGCTGGCGCGGGGGTCGGTTGCCCCATATTGGGCAGCCCCCCCTGGCGGCGTAGCGGTGTGGTCGGGCGGCGCCAATGGCGGCGGTGGCGTGGCAGTGTGGGCCGCCAGGCTTCAATCGGTTCGATTGAGCCCCTAGACGGGTGGCGCAGACCTAGGCGGCCATGGTGCGCACGGAGCTAGCGCATAAGGTGAAGTGGAGCGGCGGTGACACGGCGGACCGAGAGCTCACCGGAGCTCCGGCCATGGTGGCGGTAGAGGAACGGCCAAATTGGCCCTTACCGAGGCAAAGCAGCGGCGGTTGGTGGCTCGGACGGCTGCGGGGAGCGGTGGCGGAGGACGTGCACGCCGCTAGAACGCGAGCGGGGTGATGGCGGTGGAACGGCGGGCGTGCTTGCCGCGGGCGGTGGCGCGGCGGCGTGAGGGAGAGAGTGGAGAGGGAGTGAGGCGAGTGAGCGAGAGAGGAGCGGGCGCATTTCCAATTTGGGATGTAGGCCGGTCGGAGCGGCCGGTGTGGGCCCCGCCGCCGCCGGCCGACCACGCCGGCGCGACGGCCGAGCCTGGCGAAGGCGCGTGGCGCCCTGCTCGCCCGATTCCCGCCGCGCTGGCCCAAGGCGCTTAAGCGGGCGGCAGGCCGGGCTGATCGGGCGAAATGGGCCTGCTGGATTCGCTCGCGAGCTTTTTTTTTTTTTTTTTGAATTCAAACCAAAATCGACACAAATGCAACTTTTTGACCCATTTCGAAATATTTTCAGGAAAAGTGCCCAAAATGAAAGTTGTAGAGAATTTCAAGATGAATATTTTCTATTTTGGGGTCAGATCCAAATTCTAAACAGAATTTGAATCACAAATTCATTTTGAATTAAGGGCAAATAAAAGGGATTTTTCACTATTTTCTTTTTGCTCCAAAATGCACCAAATCTTTTGCAATAAAATTTGTCAAAACATTTCAAAAAAATGCTGGGCAAGTGGATCCAAACTTGGTCAAGTGATTTGCAAGGTAATTAATTCACTAATTAAACAAGCATGATCAAGCAATTACATTCAAATGCAAACACATGAAATAAGGGACTTGGAATTAGGGTTTGCATGGAATGATGCTCATGCATATGCTAAAGATGATCATGTCATGCTAATGATGATTAGTGTGAATTAATTAAGGCCTAATGCAAGCTAAACACTTGAGGTGTTACAAGGTTGGCAGGTTGCTATTTTTTTCATTTTTTTAATCTAGCTGTGACTAATCCCTGTTACTTAAAAGGAGAAACAGGGAACTATAAGTATGAAACAATTATCTCAATAATGAACCAGAACCTATTTGTAGGTTTCATTCAGCAACCATTGTTTTTCTTCCATCCAATGCTGCTTAATCTCTGCTCCTGAAAAAGTCCAACAGAGGGAACCATGTTCTCAATCTCAGTGATTTTTTTCTGAAAAACTGGCAAGCACAATTGCATTCAGAAAAAAAAAAGACAGATTTGGTACAGCCGTACAGGGGCAGCTAATTTTTTTTAAGCTTGCTTGTATTCTTAGCAAGGGATTAGTCACAGCTAGATTAACAAGCACTGTCACAGAAGTGGAAGAGCTCCTTAGTTGCTGCAATCCATACAAAGGGGAAAAACAGAAGAAAAAAAATAAAGACCAGGGTCTAACATCACGAACCTGGAAGGAGAGGCCAGCCCTTCGCATCAACGAGCACGCCATCAACCTGCGCCATCTCCTGCTCCTATTTCCCTGATCCCTTCCCCAACGCCAGCGGCGGGATGGTGAGCTCGCGCGGGGTGAAGGGATCAGCCTGAACGCCAGGAACAGAGGGGAGGTGAGGCTTTGGTTGCAGAGAAACTCACCGGAGGGCGTAGGTAGGCTTGTCCGCAGCGTAGGATGTGAAAGGCTCAAATCCTCGGTGCCGCCAATGACGCTGTCGTCGGGGTGAACGTCGTGGCCGGCGCGGGCGGCATCGGCGCAGCCACCTGTGGGCGGCGTCGCAGCTACCTCCGGCGGTGCGGGAGGCGGGGCGGGGGGAAGGGGGGGGGGTGTCAGCGCGGCCAGCTGCGTGCTCCGATGCGGAGGCGGGAGGATGAATGGCAGGAGCTCTTTCCTTTTGAATCGCACAGGACGATGGGGGCCATTCTACTCGCCGGATCACACGACAAGGATCACACAATTCCTTTTTTTAGCGGCGTGACGACGTGGTTTGTGTTCCTGACGCATGGGGAAGGAGGAGATCGCGTGATTGCGTTTCCTTCCGCTGATTGTGGCTATCAGGAGCAAGGGCAGGCGCTTCTTTCCTTTTTAGTTGTCCAGTTCCTTTTTAGTTGTCCAGGAAAGAAACCACCGTCCGTCTAAGGGTACAAGGAAATAGGTCGCAGGCAGAACGAAACTATCACAGGCACAGAATGAAACTTTTACCGCACGAAGTAAAATCTCATAGTTTTGTTCTTTTTATTTGTATAATATATGTACTAGGTAGTGAGCCCGTGCGTTGCTACGGGACAATAAAACTTTTATACTGAAACTTTTATACTGAAAATATATGGATCGCACGATAAGCCGCTTGACGTTGCCGAAAACAGGGACAACGATCGCTACACCGAGACTCCTGCTCTGCTTGTATTGCACCGACTCGCCACCGCACGGCTCGCTCCACCTAAGAGGCCCAAGGCCCACCATTTTCTGTCACAATACACAGTACACACACATGCACATTCGCACCATCACAAGCACCACCTAGCTGAGTCCACAACATTCGGGAAACATATACCTGTGCGTTGCTACGGGAAAATAATTTTCATATTAAAAATACATGGATCACATGCTAAGATAGCACGGAGTTGGACAATAAACTGTTCTACTATAATACACGGATAGTACACTAAGATAACACGAAGTCACTCAACATCATCGGGAATGGGAACAATGTCCCACTATGCCGGCACTACTACTCTGCCTACATTACACCGACTCGCCATAGCCATACCTCACTACCAAGGATGCCATCCTAGCCACACAGAGCCCACCATGAGCCCCCACGCCCGTCATATCATAAACGTAAGTCTATTCCATGAGCTATTCAGTGTCATGTTAACTATCGAGTGATGGCATAAAGCAATCAAATAATTGACATTAAAAAGGAAGCCATGAGCCAATAAGATTATATCCAGCTTGCAGTTTACACCCTGTACTACAATTGCTTACGGAACACAATCAAACAATGTTTGGAATAAAGTTTGCTACTGGACTTTAACCACGTAAAAAAATCAATTGACATCCAAGGCATGTTATGCTAAATCGTATAAGATTGGTTCTAATCAACATCCATTAGGAAGTGGAATACTTAAAATTCAAATGATCAGCAACCGCATACCAATCCAATTGAGCACGTCAACATCAATCAGCAGGTTGTTAAATCAGCAGGTTGTTGCCGGTCCAGCTGATCTAGGACACAGGGCAAGGTTGCCTCCAGTTCCTCAAATACAATGAATGTTGGTACTTCTCCACTTGTCCTCAGATTAGTCGCCTAAAAATATATGCAAGACAATCATATTATGGAAGGAAAGAAGAATTTGATAGTGCTGCTGCTATTAAACATGCGGCCATAATCAATTAAGATACATCAGCTTCACTGGTACCAAATAATGCTGAACCAGGCAACCAACACCTGCATTCTATCTACTTACTGTTTCAGGCAGAAAAAAGAATCGGTCAGTAGATTGTGTGCTTGCCAGACAGCAGTATGTGATATTATTTGTTTCCAACAAGATATCATAGATGAGAATGAACAAATACTTGTAATAGTTCTCAAGTCATACTTGTAATAGTTCTCAAGTCATCACCACTAACCAATGACCACAGTATATTTACAGAAAATTTTATTAGTAATTCTTCAATAGAGGAAGAAACTTCCAAATGTCATATCTAAAGCGATCAAACATTGTATCTGCCTCATCGAGAACCTGCAAATGCAGAATGATAAAATGAAAATAAGAAAATTAGAAAAAAATAATGAAGATTACAAAAATAGTTAAATAAGGTAGCAACATCTTGACAAATTTCAGAAAAATACATTCAGGTAGGAGCTTGACAAACTGAAGAAAAGTAAATGTGGAACTTAACACCAGTTTTATAAACCAAAAGTGGGTACTAAATATGTGCATTCAAAAAGGGTCTGCTAAAACAAGTTCATTTTAGTTACTTATCAGTCCTAGCAGTGTTGAAAGTAAAGATGCAAGAAAAGGGGATTTTCCTATAGGAATTTCCCTATAGCTACTCTATTTGCCATCATATCGCCAAAATAGAAAATTTGCATAAAAGAATTAACCCTAATCCTATGCAAGAAAATTGCAGACACAAAAGAATTAACCCTACTCCTATGCAAGAAAATTGCAGACTAAATTGGTATATGGTACACATCACATCATCACCTGGCTTCCATCGTGGCAAACGATAAAATTGACTGCAAGGTTTATTTGAGGAGTAGGTTACAAGAATAGGTACCCAATTACTAACCTGAAGCAATATTTATCTGATCATTCTGAACATGGAATTACTCTGAAATTGATGTTATCTCTGTTGAACCATTGAAGACAACTGGTCAGGAGTTTGAAAAACACAATTCAGTTTGTGTTCTAAAATTATATGCTTCTTTTGATATACAGTAATTGTCTACACACACGCACGCCAAGACGCCAAGCACGCCCACGCCACGCACACACACGCGTGCACGCACACACACACGCACACGCACGCACGCACACACACACGCACACACATGACACACCCACACACGCACACACGCAATTATGCCATGTAAATTTCTCTAACTCCAAAACCAGATAAAGTTGTTAGGGAGCTCCAAAACCAGATAAAAGATTAAATATCTCTAAAAAAACAATATTATATATGGATCATCTAAAAAAGCTTAAATCTCGTGAGTGTTGGATAGTATTAGTAGAACATGCCAAATGAGAGGACCTTGAAGAACAACAGAAATAAAGCACCTAGTAGGCCTTTGAGTGCATTAACATATAGGCATGTGTCCTCCACCAGTATATGCCCATTCACCTATATGAAGAACAGGATAAAGAATTTTAATCAGATCAGAAAGCTCGTATGTGAGCATTTAGAATTTAGAAACATGGAAGTACTAAAAAAGAACCTACGCTTTCATTTAATAAAAAATAATAGCAATAAATAATTAAAATATAGTAAGGCATAAACATCATCAAAAGTTAATTTGTAATTAGGACATAAACTGGTTGCGGGGGTGTGCCAATTTGAGCTACTAATAACAATACAAAAAAAACTCGCAGCTCCTGTGTTAATATATCAGTGTATTTCAGATTCTCAATTCGTATAAGACTACAAGCAACAAAGAGAGCAGGAAACGGGATCTCTGCCATTGTGATTTGGGATTGGAATCACCTTTTGATCCATCAGTAGAGAGGGATAGGTCATCCCTTATCCATTCGCAGGTGCAGAGTTGAGCTCATGGAGGTTCCTACGCCGTCGTCCACGATGAGCAGCTACCTCTCCCAGCCGATGAAGCCCGTGTTCCAGCCTTCCAGGGGAACAGGATCTCCACGTCCCCCACGGCATGCCTCGCACGGCTGGCCGAGGCCACCGTGGCGCCCGGCCTGCCAAGCCACGCGCCAAGGATTTGTAACACACCGAGGACGCGGTCCCGAAGGTCACCGAGGCGCACCTCCACCGTGGCTCAGCGCAGGAGAGCCTCCATGGCCTCTCTCCACTTGGCCTCCACGCCATTGTGGGCAAGGAAAAAAAGGCGGGCGCCATATCCTGGCATCCGCAGCGTGGCCTAGCTGGCCCGCCGCCCGGGAAGACGAAGAAGAGGAGCTCTGCCGCCGCCGCCAGTTGGAGGGGATGCCGGCGCGAGACTGGTCGTGGAGGCCGTGGTGCGGCGACAAGCGGGTGCGCTGCGAGGATGACGACGCTGGCTTGCGGGCGAGGACGGCGCCCGCGGTCGCACAGTGGGGAGGGAGCCGATGTGGGATCTCGGAGTGGGGAGGACTGATTGGATGCCGTGATTTCTGGGGAAAGACACGGCAGACCGCGGAAGGAAAGAAAATTACGGAGGGGGCGGGGATCGCACGTCGGTAGGGAGGCGAGCCGAAAAAATTATCGCACCAAACAAAACTAACCTTTTTACTCTTTTTAGTTGTAGAGATTTGTAGAGATAGAGATTGAATTGATGATGTTCGGTCCTTTTTAAGAGAGAGATTGTCAACAAATAAATGAAGGCGAGGGGTTCCGTCTAGAAATACTCCAGCTTTCAAAGGAAGTATATGGACCTGAAAACACGCACGTGCTTGGCGGGCCTGTGGTTGCAGCAGCCTTGCACCTTACCATGTTTTTGCAAGCTTTCCTGGTATGGCCATGGGCCAGGCAATTGGGTTCATATGTGGGTTCGATCGAGTGATTGGCGCTCAGATTTGAATTTGAACGGAGCTACAAAGAATTCGCAAGAGCTAGTGGTTGGAAGATCAACAAAAGAATAGGATCTCGCTGCTAGGAAGATTGAGTAAAGAAAATTTCCCAGTAGTTCTTGGATCGAAAGATTTTGCAAGAGTTTGAACAGTAAGAGAGGAAGAACGGACTGCCCCTACTTAAGATGTACCTTTTTTTATCTTACTACACACCATTCGGCTTCTTGTTCAAGTTTCCAATTCTCATAATCCTTGATCCAATGTGGGCCCTGTTCCCAAAAGAAAAAAGAGAACAAAAGATTTGCAAGACAACTTGATTACAGATCATGATGCCAACATTCTTGCAAGAGACATGTTGTCTTTGTGGAAATAAGATAGAATCTGTTGATCACATTTTCTTTAGCTACGTTATTATTGCCAGGCTAGTCTGGAGTATTATGAATGAAGTGTTTCATTGGAAAACCATTCCAAAATCCTTGAGACATTTTTCTGAAACTTGGTCACAAGTCACGGGGCTCTTGCCTATTAGATTGATCATGTTTATATCTGCAGGCTTTACTTGGGCGCTGTGGACCACCAGGAACAAGATGGCTATTGTGAAAAGGCTTCAAAAAGCTCTGACTGCTGTGGTATATATGTTGCAGTATATCCCTACTATAGAAGTGGAGCGTTTTGCTAAAGGAGGTGGGCATGAAGCGCTTACTGTAACTGAAGGATGGCATCACGAGTTGATGAAGGGCTTTAAGTGGTGCCAACCGACATCTTTGAAATCTATCTTTGATTCTTTGTAATACGCTTTAGTGCTTTATTTGTTTCCTGTTAAACTGACATTCCAGTCTTGTACTTGTTCCTACGCTTTCTTAAAACAGAGAAAACGAGTCAATGGTTAGATAGAAAATTTAAAATGTATACAATTGTTTCACATAAATATATTTTTTTGGATGCAGGTTTGTTTCATATGAATATTGCATTTGAACGAAGGTTAAGTGTGGAACTTTTCATAGGTTTTAGTTTGACTCCAGAAATATAGCAGCAGTCATATGTCCATGCCACAAAATGAGAATCCAGACTGATTAATATATAGCATTCGTATACCGGTATGTCCATATATACCACAATGGCAGAATCCAGACCGAACGCACTCATCATAATGAGTTAATTAACAAATGCGACGAGCTAATATCGAGTTCATGTTCCAAGCTCAGGATAACCGAGAGCGCAGGCAAAACACAGCCAACCAATTGGCTCAACGCTTCCTCTTGCGAGTCTTCAACTGATTGATGACGTACTGGACGCCTTCCTTCAGCGTTGCTCTCCGGCCTGCCTTCTTGTTCCACAGCTCTGGTACAGGACAGCGGCCACGATGATTGTACTCATTGATCTCAAGCAGTGCCTTTGTTACCAACCCACAAACTTCTTCACCGTGCTCTTCTTTCAGCTTCCGGAGCATCTCATCGTCCTCTTTAAGAACTCCCTGAGCCAGAGAATACCCATCAGATGTTACAACTATGTATCATGTAACCAGTTGCAAAACTGCAAGCCCACTATATATTGTGAAACTGATGGACCAAAACTATAAACAGACAGAACTTGGGAAACAGGATACCAATTGTAAGTGATCAGGGGGGCTCATACCATTTCTTTTCCATGCACCATTTTAACATTTTCAAAAGGGTACCAGTTCGGGTTTCTAATTTCAGCATTCAACTTTGAACAAAGGAAACCTGCATTGTCTTTTGATAACCTTTTCCCGCAAGCGATTCCAAATGCTTTGAGACCCAGCTCATCCATTCTCTTTATACATATATTAGCTCGGCCAGAAACAGCAAGCTCCTTAAAGCCCTGAAACTGAAAAGCATGCAACAAACAGGAAAGAAAATGTGCATGAGATATGATGCCAACCAAAGGATACCTAAGGTGACATCAATGATTTGTTTTGAGACAACACAACAGAGCATAATATTGGATAGCTGGTCAATCAATGTGGTAGCTTACATCTATCATCTCCTTGCGAGCGTGTTGCAACTCATCACTGACCTCCCTTTCCTTGATAATCAGAGTTCTGTTCAAAGCCTCAGTTTCTTCCAAATCATCGACCTTTTCTTTCAGCTCCTTAGCGAGTTCATCCATTTTCTTTGACTCAGAATCCTGCTCACCAAGCATATGCTTCATAACTTCCAGTTTTCCTTTCAGTGTTTGTACTTCTAACTCAAGCTTCTGTCTGGCATCCAAGTCCTGCTGTAGCTTGAGAATCCTTTCATGAGCAGCTTGTTTCTCCCTCTGCATTTCCACATAGTAACACACTCATAGATGTTAGCTTCTCAAGAAATAACATGAAACAATACATTTTAACCTAGATCAAACCTTGTGTTCTTCCACAAGCTTAAGCACGTTCTCATCAGTCTTCTGCTGCTCCAGTGTTGCCATCTTAATATGATTAGTTTGAATTTCGTTCTGCACTCAACCACAAAAATGTCTGGGATAAGTTGTGCGAATAGCACACTACAGGGAAATTACAGTAGCACCCAGTATCTCATCACCATCATCATCAAATGCAATCCAACAAAATAAAATGATGTTATCAATCTACTGCCCAAAATTAATGATGGCAAGGTCATACAGTGCCCAGGTTAAGGATGGTAAGGCCATATAGAAATCTAGACCCATTGGATCATTGAACAGTTAAAATACATTGCTAAAGGTGTTTAATAAAGTAGCAGATGACAAATCAGCTGTTTTTATACAAGCAAGATACACCACAGAAAGGGTATCAATGTTGCATGATGAAACAATCAGCATGTGTAGGCATTGGTGCTATCCTTTAAACAAACCCGAAATCTGCGGAGAAAAATAAATGGCTGAATCTAGTGGTGTCTGTTTTTTTAATAACAAAATTTCAGACGATATATAGTGAAGTAAACTTGATCATTTTGATTTCAGACGATCTGGAATAGAAAGGTCTATGTTTACCATGCATGTGATGCTAGATGGAACTTCAAAAGACAGTGCAACTGCTTTGCATACGATAGCTAGGTAGTAGCAGTGTCGTTGAGAAACACTCTTATCACCTGCTCTACAGCATTGGACCATTGGTTGCTTTTTCTGGAAGTATCAATAGACATATGTAGATTGTTTTACCAGTATCTTTGTATGAAACAAGAGGGAATCATAGCCTTCCTGTTCTATAAGAAGACACAAAGCAAACTCTACATCTTCCCTGCATTTTACTCGATCCCTTGCATTGTCACTAAAGCCATATATGCAATTGTAATCTGAAAACGAATGTAGAAGATCTACTAATAAATTAAATGCTAGGCAATACAGAAGAAATGTTGTTACGCACTCCCAACAAAGTTCAAAACTTTTTTAACAGGAGAAAGCTACAGTAATAAACCTGGACACACCTTTTCCCTCTCTTGCTGAAGTTTCCTTTTGTCTGAATCATTTTGCAAAGCTATGTCATCAAGATGCTTGGATCTTAAGTCAAGTTCGTGCATCTTGGACTCTAAATCTTCGCGGAGTTTTTTATTCTCATCAAAAACCTTCTGTGAATGCCTTCGAGAAGCTAGCTGCATCTCCTCGATTTCTGGTTAAGGTAAAACCAAAAGTTTAAAAGACCAATAAACAACTAGAACTGCCATTTAAACTAAGATGACAGAAATGCACATGCTGAGTACTAAACCCTAGCAGAACACATAAATAATAAAAAAATGAACAGACACCTTCATTATACTTCTGGAGGATCTGCTCCCTTTGCTCCATCATTATGTCAAGTGATGCGGTCGTCTGATTGTACTTGGATTTCAGTTCTTCCACATGCTTGTTCTTTAATTCAATCTGGCAGGCTAAATTAGCAACAAGTTTATCAGCCTTATGAGCCCCTTCACATTCAAGATCACGAGCAGTTTTTAGATCACCATTTTTTTGCAAATAGTATCCTATAGGCCCCTGGCATCTATGATCATCAGCTCTTGCAACCCATCCAAACATCTCTGACCCTCTATAATTCTTCAGCTTCCAATCCCTTTTGCCATATCCCTCTGCCTCAAAATGATTTTCAAATGCAAGCGCATTATTGAAGCCAGTCCAGTCTTTGGCAAACTCAACAATAGCATTTCCTGTATGACCTCTTTTAGTCCATAGAGGAGTAACCTTCTGTGGGCAGAAGCGTGAAAGTTGCTCTTTAAGCTGATTCCCACTCTCTCCAACTTGGCGCCCATTCTTCCACTCAGTAGGCACGTTAACTAGAACACCCATCCAAGGCCAGACAAACTGATCTTCTGAACTAGAGCCCATTTTCAGAGAGAAGGGAAAAGTGCAACGACCTAACAGGAGACATAAACAAAAAAGAATGAGTTAAAAACTGCAACATGAACTCAGAATGGTAGAAAAAAATTAACAGAAGAACACATATTCAGGTTTCAAATTCATAAAGTTAAAATTCCACGAAGCATGGAAATACGGGTTTCAAAAATATTCATAAAAGATTATATTGAGGCAACATACATGATGCATTCAACATATGAATTCAACCCGTCATGGCCGACTTAAATGACACAGCTATGATAGATTCAACGCACAGAAACACATACATATGCATCAATCATTGCCAAACAGGACCCTGCAGAAGATTAAGTAACCACTCAACTGGATACAGAGGACTAGGACTTAAGAAAGCAGTACACAGAAAAAAGAAAAAAGAAAAAAAAAAGAGGCCATTTCGGCCTGCTCTACACGACTACACCATGCATGCTTTGGGCTAGAATCTCTCACTCGTTTGCCAACCCAATGGAAACCCCACGAGATATCTAAACCCTGATCGGATCGGACGAAGCCGAAATTCACAAGCGAAAACCCCTTCTGCACGCCGCCGATCACCGCACAGGGAAACGAGAAAACCAGCATGGCAGCCGCATTCCCCAGTGATCCTCTCCGGCGGTGCCCAACCTGGAGTCGGGCTTGGGCACGTAAGGGGGTTTTCATCCCAACCACGCAGTGAAACTAAGCACCACAGTAAAGAAACCACTTGAAAGGACCTGGGGTGAGAGAAGCTCAGGAAGATGAGGAAGAGGTGGAGGAAGTGGCGGGGTCACCTCCGGCGAGCGGCGAGCGGCGAGTGGTAGAGGCGCGAGGCGTATCGCGTACAAGGGAGAGGGTTTTGTGCTGCCCCTTCACATTTCCCTCTGCTCCCAGTCCAGACTCGACTGTGCGTTTCTGTGGACTCGCAAGTCCAAGCGTCTCCAGTATTGGTTTGTATTTATTTTATTTGAAACTGGCGTTAAGTCGAGAAGTGAGAGAAGTCAAGCGGCGTTTGAACTCTGGTGTGAACTGCAGTCCTTTCTGCTCCTTTTTCGGTTTATTTTATATTTTTATTATATATAAGTAATTTATTATATATCATATATATATATATAAGTAAAAGGAAGGAAGCTGAAACGAAGAATCTTTCTACCTCCTTCTAGGTTCTAGCTTAGCTCTTGACGAGGAAATTATGAAATAAATCCTCCTTGTGTTAAGTATTACTTTGGATGACTCATCGAAGAAGAGGACAAATTAATAACGACAGTGTGAGCATGAGAGTCTTTCCCACCACCCACCCCCTTGCGCCGCCCCCCCCCCCCGCCCGGCGCTGCCGTCCATGTCTCTCCTTGATCTTTCTTTTCGCCATCTCCGCCATGGCGGGTCTCTCTGACTTGGATTTCAATCCAGGCTTGGAGATCGAAAAGCTGGTCTACAACAGCTTCAAGTGCCTAGTCAGCTCTTTGTTCCCCCCTTTGTCATGGTTGCATCGTTTGGTCGATCTGCTGTTAAGCTAAGCTTAATGAGGACTCGTTGACGGCCACTATTGTATTAATTCAACCGTCAACTAGCCATGAAAAGGATGCAAATGTGATCACCAAAGTAGACATAGTGTTTACACCGGACCGAATTCCACGAGTTTTGGTGTTTCACTATTTATGCAAAAAGTAAAAACCGGAAAAGGCGCAAACATACAAGCTTATCGGAACAAGGAAACGGAAAACGGACTCCACGGCTACACAGAAGATTCCGTAAGAGACGAAAGGCACCACGCCGAGCCGGGGCCCGGAGGCCACCAGTGGGGACCGGCCGGTCCCACCCCCCCACGGGCTGGTCCGGCACTGGCTCCGGCCCAGCCCCGGTTCGCCTTGTTCGCTCCACCGCCTTTGAGGATTGATCCCGGCGCCCGTCAATGTCGGTTTGATCCGATGGCTCACGATCATCGCCCAGGGCTATAAAAGGAGAGGCACCCCCTAGGAGAGAGGGCCCCCATTCATTCATTCTCATTCAGAAGTCCAATCATCAGCCAGAAACCCTAATCAGAGCTCCTTAGCTAGGGCCTAGATAGCTAGATTAGAACTAGAGGGAGGCAAGCCTTGCAGCTTGGATTCCTGAGCCATCAAGAGCTTGGATTTGGTATAGTTCTACCTCCTCTCGCCTTTGTTCTCTTTCATTGTATAGTTATATGATTGCTACAATTGAATTGATGAATTCTCATTTACTTATATTCATAGTTATTATGTTCCTTGTCTATTGTGGTTATATGTTTAGTATAGCTAGATTAACATTATGTTTATCCATAGGTTCGTATAACACTCATCTAATTGATCGTTGGGTGAGTGATAAACATTGTGTAAGCATGGTGCTTATACGTTGTTTATCTGCGAATGCACCCTATAGGCCGGGTTTGGTAGATCGCGGGTGTGACATTCCTGTTGAGTCCTATGTAATCCGAACCCCATTTATAGGCACGGTAAGGGCTTGTATACGACGGAAGGGCGTGCTATGTTCTTAAACTTCC